>CAUYPK010030995.1:0-27827 GCA_963574355.1 Loris lydekkerianus
AATTTTTTTTTTGATTTTATCTTTTTCTGTTATCTCTTCTTAGTTTCTTTTGGCTTATCTTGCTTACTTTTCCCCTAATATTTATAAAAAAGTAATATATTCTTTTTTTTTTTTTTTTTTTTTTTTGAAACAGAGTCTCGCCATGTTATCCTGGGTAGAGTGGCATGATGTCACAGCTCATGGCAACCTCCAACTCTTGGGCTTAAGTGATTCTCTTGCCTCAGCCTCCCAAGTAGCTGGGACTACAGGCACCTATCATAATGCCCTATTTTTTTTTGTTGTTGTTGTCATTGTTGTTTTAGCAGGCCCGAGCTGGGTTTGAACCCACCAGCCCCAGTGTATGTGGCTTGGTGCCCTAGCTGCTGAGCTATAGGCGCTGAGCCATTGTCCTTTGTTTTTAATAGTGAAGGCACTTAAAGGTCTATATCTTTCTCAGAGAACACCTTTTATATATCCCATAGGTTTTGAAATAAAGGGTTTTCTTTTTATTTTCACCAAGCAGAAAATAAGCTATTGATTCATTAAATGTGCCATATAATTGGCATGTAGCAATGCAATGTTCACACATCAATATGTAAAACCTCAGTCTGTTTTACTTTCTCCAGTGGGAAAAGATGAACACTGAAATTTCTTATGCAAAAAGTGAACAGTTGAACTATGCTATCTCTACATACCTTTATTAATATTCAAGACACTTATCCTCTCAACTTGATTTGACTTCTGCAGGAAAACTTTTCAGGAAAAACCTTTTCTAATCTGCGGAGCTCAGAAAAATAAAGAAATAAGCAATATTTCATATTCATTAACCAGGCCCCAACTTTCTTTAAAAATCACTTTAAATCTGAATTCCATTAAAGTATTAGTTCTCAGACTTCATGTGCATAGGAATTGCCCAGGAAGAATGCAAGTTCAAAAATAAATAAACAAATAAAATTCAGGTTCCTAGGCCCCTCCTATCCTCAAAGAATAATTCACTTCCCAGGTAATTCTTGTTTATTCTCGGTTTTTAAAATTAATATAAGGATGCATACAATTAGGTTAAATTGTTGGTGTTTGTTAGGTAAAGTCCCTGTTGTGATTGAGTCCTTCACCCAAGAGGTGTGCCATCTACCCCGACATTGTGCCTGCTAGGTTAGAGCACATCAAACTACCTCCCCTTCTTGATTTTAATTGTGTTTTTCTCTCATGTGGGCCTGTAGTTGTTCATCTACTAGTTTCAAATTAGTACTGAGTACATGGGATGCTTATTTTTCCACTCTTCAGGTACTTTCCTAAGGAGAATGTTCTTCAGCTCCATCCAGATAAATACAAAAGATGTCAAATTTCCATCTTTTTTATGGCTGAATAGTATTCCATGGTATACATATACCACAGCTTGTTAATCCATTCATGGGTTGATGGATACTTGGTTGGTTTCCACATCTTGGTGATTGTGAATTGAGCTGCAATAAACAGTCTAGGGCAAATGTTCTTATGATAAAATCATTTTTTTCTTATAAGTAGATACCTAATAATGGGATTATGGGATCAAATGGAAGGTCTACTTTTAGCTCTTTGAGGATTCTCTATACTTCTTTTTAAAGAGGCTGTATTAGTTTGCAATCCCACCAACAATTCATAAGTGTTCCCCTCTCACTGCACCCATGCCAGCATCTGCATCTTTGGGACCTTGCAATGTGGAGTATTCACACTGGTTTACACCCAGTTTTATCGAGATATAATTGACAAAAATTGCATTTAAGGAATATAGTATACTGTTTTGATATACATTATGGCATAATTATCATAAAGGGTTTTCATTATTTTCAGGACAGTTTGTAACATCTTCTTTGATTTCATCTTTAATCCAAAGGTAATTTAGGAGTATGATTTTAATTGACTTTTTATTTGCTTATTGAGTTATTTTATAATATTTGTATCAACTTTTAGTACCATATTAAATTCTTATTTCTATATAATGAATCACCTCAAATTTATCATTTATTATTGCATAGTTTCCAGTTTCCATGGGTTAGAAGTCAAGCTGGGCTCAGCTTGGTACTCTGGACAGGATCATATAAGGCCAAAACCAAGCTGTTGATAGGGTTGCACTCTTTAGTGGAGGCTCTGGGAGAGAATCCACTTCTAGGCTCATTTGGAATGTTAGCATAATTCAGTTACTTCATACATCAGGTCTCTGTATTGCTTAGAACTTCTCTGACTTCAATTTCTGCTGCATCTTTCTGACTTTCTTCTAAAGCAGCGGTTCTCAACCTTTGGGTTGCAACCCCTTTGTAACAATGAAAATACATCCCGGCATTAGGAAGGTTGAGAACCACTGTATGGAGTCATGTGATTACATTGGGCCCACCTGGATAATTCAGGATACTCTCTCCATCTGAAGAATAGTTGATTAGCAACCTTAATTCTTTCTGCAAAGTTTCTTTTGTCAAGTAACATAATATTATTGGGCATAACACCAGGGGAGAAAGGTCATGAGGGCCCAAATTTTACCTACCACAGGTATAATTTATATATGTGTACAATGAAGCACATTGATTTTTTAAATGTGCAGTTTGAGGCATTTTGACAAATGCATACACTTGCATAACCACCACTCTAATCAAGATACAGAATATTTACATCAGCCCTCCTGCAGCTTTTTAGTGAGTCTCCCTACCCTCACCTGGTCTCAGGCAATAAGCTGCTTTATGAATATTATAGATTCATTTTCAATTGTTCTAGAATTTTGTATCAGTGGAATCATACGTATGCATTATTCTGTGGCCTTTTTTTTCAGCAATACTTTTTAATTGTACCTGTTTTGAACATTTTCTCCCCATCTATAGCTTATATTTTCATTTTCTAAATACGATCTTTCAAATGTCAGAAATGAGCAATTGTAATAAAGTTCTATGATTTATGCTTTTTTTACTGTCCTAGGAAATCTTTGCATGCTTCAAGTTCACAAAGCTTTTCCAATATGGTTTTTTTCTGGAACACATTTTGAGTTAAATTTTCTGTATGGTGTGAAAAGACTTTTTTTTTCTTTTGACACATTTGTAGAAAGTTAAATAACTGTAGATAGGCAAGTCTGCAGAGTCCTTAGTTCTATAGATTTATGTCTGTGCTTATGGTATGCCAGTACCACACTTTTGATTACTGGAACTTTATAATAATTTTTTTTTTCTTTTTAAGACAGAGTCTTGTTCTGTTGCCCCAGGCTAAAGTGCTATGGCATCAGCCTTGCTCACACACAAATCCCTGGGTTCAAGCAAGCCTCCTCTCTCAGACTCCAGAGTAGCTGGGACTATAGGTGAAGCCACCACACCTGGATTTTTTTTTTTCTTTCTTCCCTTTCTTTCGACAAGAGTCTCACTCTGTCACTCTGGGTAGAGTGCCCTGGTACAATAACTCACAGCAATCTAGAAATCTTGGGCTCAAGAGATTCTCTTGCCTCAACCTTCAGAGTAGCTGAGACTATAGGCACCTACCACTATGCCTGGCTAGGTTTCTATATTTAGTAGAAATAGGGTCTCGTGCTTGCTCAGGCTGGTTTTGGACTCCTGAGTGCTGGGCCTCCCAGAGTACTGGGATTACAGATGTGAGCCACTGCACCCTGCCTAATTTTTCTATTTTTACTAGATATGGGTCTTGCGCTTGCTCAGGCTGGTCTTGAACCTCTGACCTCAGGCAATCCTCCCATCTCAGTGTTCAAGAGTGCTAGGATCACAGGCAGGAGTTACCACACCTGGCTGTATAACTTTATAATAAATCTTAGTATCAGAGAGTCTAAAACCTCCAACTTTGTTCTTTATTAAAATTGCTTTTGATATACTTTTACATTTACATATTAATTTTATCGTCAACTAACCAACACCCACCAAGTAGGCTACTAGGATTTTTACTGGAATTAAAGTGAATTGATAGATCAATTTGAGGAGAATTGGATATTTTGTAGCCTGTAGTAATAGTTCTTACACACATTTTATTAACTGTATCCCTAAATATTTGTGGGGTTTTGATGCTATTGTTAATTATACCATTATAATTTACTTTCATTTTCCAATCATTTGTTACTAATACATACAAATTCCATTGATTTTTATATATTCACCTCATTTACTCCAACCTTGCTAAATTTGCATTTTAGCTTCAAAAGCTTTTTGCACTGTCTTTAGTATTTCTACAGATACATTAATGTTTTCTCTTTTTTTTTTTTATTGTTGGGGATTCATTGAGGGTACAAAGAACCAAGTTACACTGCTTGCATTTGTTAGGTAAAATCCCTCTTACAATTGTATCCCACTCCCAAGAGGTCTGTCACAGACTTTAACCCCACCTCCTCCCTCCTTCCCTCTCTCCACTCCTCCTGCCCCCACCCATCACCATGTAGTAGCATCAGTTGTTGTTATATCAGAGTTGAGTACATTGGTTTCTTCTCCATTTTTCTGATGCTTTACTAAGAAGAATGTGTTCAACCTCCATCCAGCTTGATACAAAAGATGTAAAGTCACCATCTTTTTTGTGGCTGAATAGTATTGCATGGTATACATATACCACAGCTTGTTCGTCCACTCCTGGGTTGGTGGGCGTTTAGGTTTTTGCTGCATTTGGCAATTGTAAATTGAACAGCAATAAACAGTCTAGTGCATATGTCCTTATGATAAATGATTATTTTTCTTCTGGGTAGGTGCCCAGTAATAGGATTGCAGGATCAAATGGGAGATCTAATTTGAGTTCTTTGAAGGTTCTCCATACTTCCTTCCAAAAAGGTTGTATTAGTTTGCAGACCCACCAGCAGTGTAAAAGTGTTTCCTTCTCTCCACAGCCATGCCAGCACTTACAGCTTTGAGACTTTGTGATGAAGGTCATTCTCACTGGGGTTATGTGATATCTCAGGGTGGTTTTGATTTGCATTTCTCTGATAATTAGGAATGATGAGCATTTTTTCAAATGTTTGTTAGCCATTCGTCTGTCTTCTTTAGAGAAGGCTCTATTCATTTCTCTTATCCCCTGATATAAGGGATTGTTGACTCTTTTTATGTTGCTTAATTTGAGTTCTCTGTAGATCCTAGTTATCATGTTTTTGTCTGATTCATAATATGCAAATCTTTTCCCATTCTGAAGGTTGTCTGTTTGCTTTGGTTGTGGTTTCCTTAGCTGTACAGAAGCTTTTCAGCTTAATTAAGTCCCATTTGTTTATTTTTGTTGTTACAATTGCCACTGGAGTCCTCTTCATAAAGTCTTTCTCCAGGCTGATACTTTCCAGCATTTTTTCCACACTTTCTTAGAGAATTTTTATTGTTTCATGCCTTAGATTTAGATCTTATATCCATCTTGAAGCAATTTTAGTGAGTGGAGAAACGTCGAGGTTCCAGTTTCAGTCTTTTACATGTGGCTATCTAGTTACCCCAGCACCATTTGTTAAATAGGGATCCTTTCCCCCAGTGTATGTTCTTGTTTGGTTTATCAAAGATCAGATGACTGTAAGATATTAGTTTCATCTCATGGTTTTCTATGTAGTTCCAGATGTCTATGTCTCTATTTTTGTGCCAATACCATATGGTTTTGATACAATAATGTTTTCTGCAAATAATTACAATTTACTTCTTCATTTTCAAACTGGATGCTATTTATTTATATATTTGTAGCTTACTGCATGGGCAAGTACAATGTTGAATAGAACTGGTGATAGAAGAAATCCTTATGTTGTTATTGATTTCAGAGGGAAGTAATTCAGTATTTCACCATTAAGTATAATGTTACCTGTTATTTTTTCATAGATGTCCTTTATTACATTGAAGAAGCTCCCTCCTAAGTGTCTTGAGAATTTTTTTCAAGATTGAGTGCTGGATTTGTCAAATGCTTTTTCTGCATGCATTGAAATGATCATAAAGTTTTTCTTGTTTATCCTGTTGGTACAGTGAATGACCTTGACTGATTTTTTTTTTTTTTTTTTTTTTTGTAGAGACAGAGTCTCACTTTATCACCCTGGGTAGAGTCTAGTGGCGTCACACAGCTCATAGCAGCATCCAGTTCCTGGGCTTAGCCGATTCTCTTGCCTCAGCCTCCCGAGTAGCTGGGACTATAGGCGCCTGCCACAATGCCCAGCTATTTTTTTGTTGCAGTTTGGCCGAGGCCAGATTTGAACCTGCCATCCTCACACCCTCAGTATATGGGGCCAGCACCCTACTTACCCACAGGTGCCACCCCAACCTTGACTTATTTATTTATTTTTTTTTTTCATTAAGAACAAGATATATATTCCCAGGGGGAAAAGCCCACCTGGTTTTGTTGTATTATTTTGGTAATATTTTTGTTATGGCCTGAATTATGTCCCACTCCAAATTCATATATTGAAATCCTAACCCCCAGACTGGGCGAATTCTGGGAGCCAAGGCGGGTGGATTGCCCTGGGTTCAAGATCAGCCTGAACAAGAGCCAAACCCCATTTCTAAAAAGAGCTGGGCATTGTGGTGGGTGCCTGTAGTTCCAGCTACTTGGGAGACTGAGGCAAGAGGATCACCTGAGCTCAGGAGCTTGAGGTTGCTGTGAGCTGTGACGCCACGGCACTGTATCAAAGGTGACAAAGTGAGACTCTGTCTAAAAAAAAAAAAAAAAAAAAAAGAAAAAGAAAAAAAGAAAAGAAAAGAAAAGAAAAGAAATCCTAACCCCCAAATGCAACTAGGTTTAGAGATAGAGCATTTAGGAGGTAATTTAGGTTGAATGAGGTCATAAAGATGGAGTCCTAGTTCAATAGGACTGGCAGCCTTATAGGAAGAAGAGAGAAAGATCTATCTCTGTCTCTCCATGGACATGCCTTAAAGAAAAGCCATGTGAACACACAGTGAAAAGGTAGCCAAGAAGAGAGCCCTCACTAGAAACCGACCATGCTGGTACTCTAATCATGGACTTTCTACCTCCAGCATTGTGAAAATATAAATTTTTGTTGTTTAAATCACCTATGGTACTTCATTATTTGGGGTTTTTTTTGTTTGTTTATGTTTGTGATAAATATTTATCTGTGATTTTCTTGTAATGTTACTGTCTGGTTTTGATATAAGAGTAACACTATCCTCATGAAATAAGTTGAGAAGTTTTCAGTTTTCTATCTTATGGAAGAGTTTATGTAGAACAATTATCATTTCTTTCTTAAAATGTTGAAGCATATTAACCAGGGAAACCATGTTAAGCTGGAAGATTTTGTTTTGGTTTAGTTTGGTCTTGTTGTCATTGCTTTATATAAAGCATCTTAATTATGAATTCTTTTTTTAAAAGCTAAAGGGATATTTGAATTTTATATTTCTTTTGAGGTTGTTCTAAATAATTTCTTTTAAGGAATTTCATCTGAGTTATTGAATTTAATAGTATAAAATTCAGAATATTTTCTTACCCGTTTTTAAGTCTATGGAGGTACAACTTGCATACTATAAAATTCACTAAGTTTCAGTGTGTCAGTGTAGAGTTTTATTTATTTTTTGTTTGTTTGATTATTCGATTTCCTAAATCTTCACCTTTTTATTTACGTGCCATAAAAATTCACCATTTTAAAATATATGATTCAATGTTTTTTAGTAAATCCATAAAGTGGTGCAATTATCATCTCTGGTTTCAGAATATTTTCATCACCCCCAAAAGAAACCCTGTACTCATTAAGCAGTCATTACCAATTTTTCTCCCTCCTCCAGGCCCTGACAACCATTTATCTACTCTCTGTCACTATGGTTTGCCTATTCCATTTGATATAAAGAAATCATACAATAGATAGCTTTTTATGCCTAGCATCTTTAGCTTAGCATGTTTTCAGCATTCTCCCATTGTGTAACATGTATCAGTATTTCATTCCTCTTTATGGCTAAATAATATTCCATTGTATAGATATCCTGTATTTTATTTATCCATTCATCTATTAATGGACTTTTGGAGAAATACAAATTCTTTGCCTATTTTTAAATTGGATTATTTGTCTTTTATTATTTAGTTGTAAAATTTCTTTATATCTCCTTGATACATAGATTACACCCTTATCAGAACTATCATATACAAATATTTTACCATTCTGTGGGTAGTTATTTCACTTTCCTAATGGTATCCTTTGAAGCATAAAGTTTTTCATTTTGATGAAGTCCAATTTATCTTTTCTCCCTTTAGTTGCATGTATTTTTGATGTATTGCCAAACCCAAGATCACAAGATTTACAACTATATTTTTTTTCAAGGAGTTTTATAGTTTTAGCTCTTGTATTGAGGACTTTGATTCACTTTTAGTTCATTTTTGTATATATGTATGGAAGGGATTCAATTTCATTCTATGGACTACAAAGTGTGCGTTTAGCAATTTTAATGACTTTGAAGTAAAGGCCCAGATTGTCAGTAGCTGGTATCTAATTGAACATTTATCTTTTAATGTTGGCCTTGCTTTGTATTGTAATGTCCATTTAACAAGCAGCCTGAAGCATAGTGAATAATCATTTTTATGTAAAATTAAATCCAATAGAGTAAATCATTCATTTATTATCTAGCTTTCTATTGTTTTATAGGCAGCCACATGTTATTTGCCAGGAAAGAAGTTGATATAATTTTTATTTTTATGATACCATTTTATAATCTAGATTATTTTGATACTGATTAACAGGATAAGCTGACTCTGGACACACCCTGAGAGCCTCTGCCAAGGATTAAAATAAATAGCTGGGAAAATTCAGTTTTATATTATCTGTTCCTGCAGCTGTTCAGCTTCCTCTAAGCAAAGGTCAGAGAATATAATAGGTTTTCCGATTGGTTTTAGATAAAATGTGAAAGAACAAACAGTTGATGTCAAGGACAAATGTTGCGAAATGTATTTAGCAGGATTTATATATCAGATCCCAAAGGAAATACACAAACAAAAATCTTAGAAAAGTTAGGAAGGAGCAAAACATTTGAACCCTGGAACATTTTGTCACTTACTATGCAGATTACCCTGAAACTGAGACAGGCAAAAAAAATCACATGTTTTTGCTGCAATGGGGAATATTCACTCTAAGGGAAAAGGTTTGTGGCTGGGAAGATGTGTATTAGACTGTATAGACAGACTCATCTCAGAAGTGAACCTCAACCTTACATGGTACTGATGTTAGAAATGTCTTGTATGTCTCTTTAAATAGAGATTCCTTCCCTGAACCACATACTGCTTAACTTAGGAGCTAGGCCTTCTGTTTTTCTGTCTCACAGTTTTGTGTGTCTATCTTCTACATTTTTTTTTTTTTTTACTCTTCCATCAAAGGGAAAAAGCTGTTTCTGTGTGCTCTTGATAGTTTCTTCTCTGTGCTCTTCCAGTATCTTGCTCTAGAAAACATTTTCTATGTGTCATATATGTTCATTTTAGTCAGAAATATTTAAAGTGGAAACACTGTGCTAGCTTATGTCAAAATACTTATCAGTGCACGTGGAGTTGAGTCTTATTAGAAACAAGTGGAAACTTTGGAGAAAGTAACTGGGGTAGACTCAGCAGAACCAAGGATATAAAATGGGAAAAGGGGAAAAGTAACAAATTAGAGATGGATTGATGAATGTGAAAGTGCATAAATCACAGAGTGGCCGGCAGATGGAATAAATGGAGTGAAGGAAGGAGGACACTCAATGATATAGGCATCAAATAATGTTAAAAAGACTAAAAGCCAATACTATGTCAAGACCAATTCTATGGGAATTTTTATGGATGGATGACATTAGAGTACATTTGAATATGAATTATATGGCACAGGTTGTATTCCATTGAAATGGACTCTGAGGTGGAGATTAATGTGCAGGAATTTTATTTGGAATGTTCTGGGGATCGACAACTTGGGAAGCAAGGGTGGGCAGAGGGTGAAGTGGGCTGCAGGGTAGGCTCTGGGACAGCCTGTGCTTCCCTTAGTTGTTAAGTCCCATCCATCCTAAGGGAGTGTTATTTGTCCTGTGAAACAGGTATGGTCTTCCCTGGGTTGGCAATGTGTGTCCTAATGGCTAGAGATCAAGTACCTTCTTACATAGCCATGTGTATCCCCATGACAGTCCCCTTTATCCTCGTGCTTCTTAGTTTTATGTCTTCATTGTCCTCACTGGAATTGGAGGGGGGTCAGATGTTGCATGAATGGCAGTTTGGGTGGTCGGTTGATGCGTTGGTAAAACCTGCTTTTGAAATAGTATAGGGCAAAGAATGACTATAAGCTCTTGGTGGCAAGAAGCAAACTTCTTTATTTCTGACCAGCTTAAATAGCCATTCTGTACGTACACGCTATTAATCAATATTCGCACAATGGCTTCAGGGGTCTATTACAAAAAAAAAATCATCCTTTTCCTGGAGTCTGTTAGACTACTGATCAACTGATATACATTCTTCTACTCTAATAATAATAGAAAGCATGTTGGTTACTGTTTGCCTGCAGACTGATATGTCACAAGACCATATAGCAGGAGATAGAGCTGATTGTATCTCTGGTCTACGGAGGCCCATGACCACCTGGAGGCAGAGATTTATTATCTTGCTAAATCACATCCTGCTGGTTTCAAAGACTTACTGATGACATGTCTTGCATGCATCAGCCTCTTGCCATATCATTCAGGCTAGACTTTTACCTCCAAAGCCTTTAGGCTTAATGGCTGCTGTGTCACTGGGGCTGAACTTTTACCTCCAAAGCATCCAGGCTTAACGACTTATTGTTTGAGTGCAGCCTAGACCCCAGTGTTATTGTATAAAGCAAGAAACTGTCACTGCTCTCTCTCAGGCAGGTGGACACAGACACATACAGGCTTTTCGCCTGTATTTCCCCTTTCTTTTTCTGACACTTGGTATTTATATCAGCCATCATCAAGGCAAACACAGCTGCATGTCTATCACTCACTCCTTTATTTTGATTCACTCTCTTACAAATAATATATAAAATCAAACATAAAATTTGTAATAAAGCAAATGAGCCAACTGAGCTACTAACAAGCCCATTAATTTTAGGCATAGGATTTAACTGCTCAATTCCATCCTCAATATCTTGTAGTATGGAGTCTCCATCAATATTTTCTAATTTTCATTGAAAAGTGGAATACACTTCATGTTGTAATTTAACAATGTCAGCAGTTGAATTCTCATGGTTTAACAAATATTTTCTAACCTTATCCTAAGGAAATTTGGTTTCATTATACATAACAGGGGTAATACAAAAAGTTGTTATATTCTAATCACACTTAAGTCTAACCTGCTTCTTTAAACTCACTAATTCATCTCTTAACATAATGACAGCTTGTTGTAAATCAGAAAGTTCATTATATAATTCAGTGTCAGTTTGTTTCTGGGCAGTCCATAATTGTTCAGAGTTCTTATGCCAGTCAGCAACAAAGTTCTGTGTTTTGACTTCTTGAGTCAAAGCAACACCTGCAGTGGCAGCAGTAGCGGTCACAGTGATGATTCTCAAAATGGCAGCTATCAGCAATCTGATAAAATGCTTACTTCTCTTCAAAATGCGATCAGCTAGCAACTGCAACATGGACAGGGCAGGTGATTCTTGCCACAGACAAGGCCAAGTTGACTGGAACCCACACGCCAGTGTGTGCCCACAGCAAATATAACTGTTCCTTAGAAGGGTCAAAACTGACAGAATTATTCATGCAAGTGAACATTTGACATTTTGGGCAAAAAAGTTCTCTTGTGGCTTTATTCTAGGTAATATTGCCGTTCAGTCGCACAAAAGGCAATTGTAAACAAGCTTGAATATATTTTATTTCTTTTACTTCAAATTTCATTTCAAAATGATGAGTACCAGAATGTTGATATAAACCTCCTATCCAGGCTTTAATAGATTATAAAGTGGCAGCAACTTTCCAGAGATGATTTTGGTTTGGATAAGTTGCTATTCCAGGAAAGGGAGGAGAAAATCCCCCATTACTCCATTTCATAGTGCCAGACAATACCACACTCACTTTGTCCTTATTAGAAGGAAACTTATATCTGTCGAATGGTAAATTAATGGAACTAAGGCTCCAGAAGCATCTACTAAAGTAACCATTGTTCCCCAGTTCAGCACTTCACTACTCGTGGTGTTAACCAACATGTAAGGAAACTTTCCCTTACACTTAGTCCAATGAATACAGTCTTTAATGTCCTTAAAGGAGTGCATAGTACAAGGTGGAAATTCAATATCAACTAAAGCTTTACCAGTGCTGTTCCTATGTAAGGAGTAAGCACTTAACATTAACATTTCTTGTACCATATTTTAAGGATCTGACTGGTCAGGATTATGATCAAAAATCCTGACCCAAGATTGTAAAGTTAAATCAAGACATTGTGGATTATGTGCAAAACAGATAGGTGGACTGGTTACTCCAGTGGTGTAATTAGTAATTACTGTGCCTTCTTCCTCAGGCTTAAAAGGCCCTCTGGTGTCATAAGGTCCTGGGAGCCAAGATGAGTCATTAACATTGATAGGCACAGTAGGTTCCAACTAATGTACTCCTCTTAAAATTGGAGGATTAGGGACATAAGTCCAAAACTCAATTTTTTGACCTGTAGTAGGTGTGGATAAGATGGCAAGCATAGCTAAGAAAATATTAACAGCATTACCACATTCTTGGCTTCAGTACTATGCTGTTGTAGTTGATCCAGGATGACTGCGCCTACTTCATTCCTTTGGTTCTTATGGACCAGGCGTCTGCGTCTCCTTGGTGTCAGTGCCATCTTCTGGAAAGATGCTGTCACCCCCTTGACATTCCTCCTTTTCTTTCCCATGATGAGACAGCTCCTCAACATTATGCTGGAGCTTCAAATTTTTACCTGGAACCCAAAGTTTAGTATTTCTTGTAGAAACATAAGCATAACCTCTCCCCCATCGTATAACTTGTGCTTATAACCTTAACCCAAGAATTGGTTAAGGTGTTTTTATAATATACAGGTTGTTCTAATGGCAGAGAGGTAACTGTCACCCAATGTTTAAATGCAAGTATTTCATCTTCATCATTTATATTCAAAAAATTTAAAGTAAAAAGAGCTGAAGATATTTTATTTCTGGGGGTTATATTATATAGTTCTCCCCCTTTCCTTTGCTTCAAAAGCATCTCTTTTAACATTCTGTTTTGTCTTTCAATAATTGCTTGTCCTGTACTGTTTCCAGGAATACCTCTAATAAGTTTTATGTTATGTAGTTTGAAAAAATCTTGACATTTATTAGAAATGTAAACAGATACATTATCAGTTTTTTTTTTTTTTTTTTAGAGATAGAGTCTCACTTTATTGCCCTCTGTAGAGTGCTGTGGCATCACAGATCACAGCAACCTCCAACTCTTGGGCTGAGGTGAGTCTCTTGCCTCAGCCTCCCGAGTAGCTAGGACTACAGGCACCCGCCAGAATGCCTGGTTATTTTTTTGTTGCAGTTTGGATGGGGCCGGGTTTGAACCTGCCACCCTCAGTATATGGGGCCGGCACCCTACTCATGGAGCCACAGGCACCATCCCCATTATCAGTTTTTATACTGGAAGGTTTTCCCATAACAGAAAATGCTTTTAAAAGATGGGAAATTAATGCATCAGCTTTTTCTGATGATAATGATGATGCCCACGAGAAATGAGAATAAGTATCTATAGAATGATGAATATATTTTAATTTTCTAAATTCTGGAAACTGAGTCACATCCATTTGCCATAACTGATTGGATTGTAAACCTCTAGGATTAACTCCAATTGGTAAATGAGGAGCAGTTAATGGTTGACAGGTAGGGCATGATCGAATTATTGCCCTAGCTGAATGCCGTTAAATATTATGTCTTCTCTTTAATGCCTTAGCATTTGTATGATGTAAGGCATGTTCATGTTGAGCTGGAACTACAGACCCAATTAATTGATCTACTGCTTGATTTCCTTCATCTATGGGTCCTGGTAACTTAGAATGAGCTCAAACATGTGCAATATATAAAGGAAATTTTCTGTTTGTGATTAATTGCTGTAAAGAAATGAATAACATATTAAGCTCCTCTGTATTAGTAGGTAAAGTGACTATCTCAATTTTTTGAACAACAAGTATGGAATATATTGAATCACTGACCACATTTATTGTTTGGTCAGCATAATCAGTTAATAGCATGATAATAGCATATAACTCTGCCTTTTTTACTGATGAATAAGGAGATTTTTGCACCTTTTGAGAATGAGGACTAATATATCTGGAAATGCCTAATTTATTAGCATCATTATAAAAAGTTTGAGCTTCAGGAATAGGTTCTAGGTTAACAATCTTAGGTAAAATCCAAGAAGTATTTTTAAGGAACTGAATTCTTTTATCCTGAAGATAATGATTGTCAATTATTCCAATATAATTACACAAAGCAGTTTGCCATTCAATATTCAACATAAGCAAGTCATTAATCTGGTTATTAGTTAAAGGAACTACTATATTCTCAGGATCTCTGCCCTCTAGTTGTCTAAGTCTTTGACGTCCTTTTAAAATTACCGAGGCCATCTTATAAACATAAGTTTCTATCTTTTTGGATGCTTTATTTGATAAAAAGCACCATTCAATAAAGGCTGTTTCTTGTACTATTAAACCTGTAGAAGAATGTATAGATGGGAATATATAGATATAAAAGTTGCCATTTTTAGAAATACAATTTAATTGAGCATCTTGAATATGTGCTTCTATCCATTGCAATTCTTTTTCAGCCTCAGGGGTCAGTGTCCTGGGGCTGTTCAAATAAGAGTTTCCCTCAAGAATGGAAAAGAGAATTTTAACAGCATATGTAGGAATTTTCAAAGTAGGTCTAATACTATTTATATCTCCTAATAACTTTTGGAAATCATTTAAAGTTTTAAGAGAATCTCTATGAATTTGAAATTTTTGTGGAATTATATTTTGAGCTGTTATACAATATCTTAAATATTCCCAAGGCTCTTGATTTTGTATTTTATCTTCTGAAATCTATAAGCCATATTCCTTAACTTTTAAAGAGGCCATTTGAAACAATTCCTGTAATTTTTTAGAACATGGATGGGCCAATAAATATCATCTATGTAATGTAAACACAAACTTTCAGGAAGTTCCTTTCTGATTTCTTCTAGAGGCTGATCTACAAACAACTGACATAAAATAGTGCTATTAAACATTCTTTGAGGCAGGACCTTCCAATGGAATCTCTTGGCTGGCCGGTTTTGATTTGGAGCCGGTATAGTGAATGCAAACCTCTCTGCATCTTGAGGCTGCAGTAGGATGTTTAAAAAGCAATCTTTTACATCAATTATTATAGGATAATGTTTTGTGATTAAAGTTGGATTTGGGATACCTGGCTGCAAGGCTCCCATTGGTTGGATAATAGAATTAGTTTTTCTTAAATTGGTTAACATTCTCCATTTTCCTGATTTCTTTTTTATTACAAAAATAAATCGGACTAGTCCATGTGCTTGTGGTCAGTTGTATATGACCTGCTTGGAGTTGTTCCTCAACTAATTTATGTAGTCCTTCTAGTTTTTGTAGAGGAAGGGGCCACTGTTCTACCCAAATAGGCTTATTTGTTTTCCATTGTTATGAGAGGGCAAAGTGCTGCACAGGGGCCCCTAATAAAAATCCTCTGAAATGGCTGGCAAGCCTAGTTCTGTTTTGTCATTTCCCATACGGATTACTTCTGGCTCCCTTACTGGAGTAGTGTGTGTAGGATCAGAACCCGTGTTAAGCATTATATTCTTAGTAGCATTTGAAATAGTGGGGATAGTTAACATAGTTCCCCATTGTTGTAACAAGTCCCTTCCCCATAAGTTAACAGCTATGGGAGCAATGTAGGGACATAAGCTGGCTGCCTGTCCTTCTGGCCCTTCGCATTTTAAAGAAATTGTGCTTTGTTCTATGTCAGACATAGTTCCTAAACCTACAAAAGTGGCTTTTACTTTAACTTTTGACCAGCCTTCAGGCCACATATAAGAAGCAATGATAGAAACATCAGCTCCAGTATCTACCAAGTCCTTAATCTGTACTTTGTCTTTAAAAGACACAGTGCACTGAAGGCGTGAGTCATTCAAGAAAGTATGCCAAAAAAAAATGATATACTGTGCTGCCAAAGCCTCCTTCTCAAGTTTCTGGGGAAGCCTTTACTTTGTAGTAAGGTAATATTAAAATTTGAGCTACACACTGCCCTGCAGATAGCTGAATATCTTTTGTGGTTGATGCCATTATTAAAATTTCTCCTTTGTAATCTTTATTTATGATTCCCAGATGGACATTAAGTCCTTCCATAGTAAGAATGCTTCTCCCTAAGATTAGACCCACTGTCTCAGGAGGAATGGGGCCATAAACACCTGTAGGCAGTTTCTTAGGCGAGTTTCCATTGTTAAGATCAACATTAGTTAAAAAGGGAAGGTCTAAGACGGCCCTTCCCTGAGTAGCATGAAATAAATCCTGCACCTGTGTTTTATTAACAGGTTTTAATTCTAATTCATTTGGGCATGGGCTTGTCCATTGCTGACTGGAAACTATTGGGGGAAGCTGCTTATATTGTTTTGTTGTGGGCCCTGAGCTAGGCCCGGCTGGAAGTTTCCCTGCTCCTGTCCCGAGTTTCCTTGTTCTTGGAGTTTCAAAAGGTTGCCATCTTTGTCTTTAATGAACTGACATTCATTAGTCTAATGATGCCCTTTGCCACACCTGTGGCACAACCCAGATGGCTTAGTACTATTATCTTCCCTTTTTCCTTTATGGCATTCCTTTTGTATATGGCCCATTTTACCACAGTTAAAGCATTTTGGCTTCCTGCTTTCTGCCTTTAGTGCAGAAGCTAAAGCAGCATCCTGCAAATTAGCTTGGAATGTACCAACCCCACCTCTCTACAAGCACGAATGTACTGATCAAGGGTTACATTTTCTTGATTTCTAATGCCAGCTAAAGCTCGCTTGCAATCCACATTAGCGTTTTCAAAAGCTAACTGTAAAAGAAGCATTTTGCAAGCTTCCCTTCCCAGTATGGAGTGCTCGATTGCCATCTGCAGGTGGGTGATAAATTCTGAAAAAGGCTCATTGTTGCCCTGAATAATTTTAGTAAAAGACTGTTTCACTTTACCCTTTTCAACTAGACGCTGCCAAGCCCTAACGTAAACGTCTTTGATCTGAATTAAGAGTTCTTGAGGATATCTTAATTGTATATTTACAGCCTCCTGTTCTCCTGAACCTGTTAATTGATCATAAGTAAAAGAAGGTGGGTTAGCAGCCCTATTATGGCGTGCCTGTAATTTGGCCTCCTCCATCCACCAGGATCTGAATTGAATAAATTGGCCAGGGCTTAAAATGGTTTTTGCCAAAGTTTCCCAATTAACCAGTAAAAAAGAATGATCAGTACAATAAGAATTTAAAATTCCAATTACATATGGAGAATTAGGATCATACGCATGCACTGCATCTTTCATTGTCCTTAAGAATTTTAACTCAATCTGCATATGAGTAAGATTACTATGTCCATCTTGCTCTATTTCCCTCAAAATGGGAAAAGCCATAGGGTCCTGTTCTGTGGATGTAGATGGTGATGCAGATGAGTATGCAGGGGCATCATTAAGGATATTAAAAGTAGATGCCTCAATTGGGAAATGATGATATCTAGCCACAAATCGAGAATCAGATGGATTATGTCAAACTGGATATATTCCTGGTGGGGCTGAGGGCGACCAAGGGTGGTTCTGCCACTTTAAAGGCTTTTTAGAGGCTATGACAGGCAGTCTAGGAGCTGAAGGTACTGGAGGAGCCAAAGGAGGCAGTCTGCAATCAGAAAAGGGGGGGTTGAGAAAAAGGCGCAGGAGCATAGCGAGCCTCTGCGTGTTGTCCCTTTTTCTCTAGGGCTAGAATTTTCTTACTAATATCTTGTGGACCCTCACTTAACATTCTTTTAAGCTATTTAATACCATTATCCTCTGTATGAGGTGTCAGGAGACATTCAGTGTCACTATCAAGATCTATAAGGTCAATGTCTGAATCACCAGAGATTTTTTGCAGAGTTGACTGGACAGTCCGGATCAGGGGTCCTCATAGGCTCATCATAAATCAGCTGCTCTGGAGGTTCTCCCCAGCTCTTCCTCCACCACTGGAGGCAACAGAGGAAGCAGGTCCTCTGCTTCTGAACTTGATGTCTCAGAGCAAGACTAAAATGGCTCTAACGCTACCACAATCAGTTGAAAGGCACCCCACACGTCTCTGCTAATAAATTCCCCTCTTTGGTGTACTCATTTTAATGCTCTGCAAATTCTCTTCCAGACTTTCATATTTAATTGAACTTTTCTTTCTGGTGAAAACCAGTAACAATGCTTTACCATTACTTGGAACAGTTCTCTCAGAATTCTAGTTTTAACTGGAATATTCATGGAGCCTACCAAAGTTTTAAGTAAGGCAACATATTGATCCTCTAAAGTCTGAGTACTTTAAACATTCCCCATATTATAATTCTTTGCCAATGTCTGACATCTCACATACCTACAGCACGACCAGAACTGCCGGGTTTCAAAGTCCGAAGCCTACCTTAAGTGTTCCCTGAAGTTAGCTATAGAGCGTTCCTGAAGAAGCCGGCAGTGCTGTTTCCACAAAGTTTGTCCTGCTGTGCACCCAGACCTGGTCTCTTTCCACCCTGCTCGCTGCACCAAAATGTTGTGTGAATGGCAGTTTGGGTGGTCGATGACACATTGGTAAAACCTGCTTTTGAAATAGTATAGGGCAAAGAATGACTATAAGCTCTTGATGGCAAGTAGCAAACTTCTTTATTTATGACTGGCTTAAATAGCCAGCACTGTATGTACACAGTATTAATCGATAATCACACAATGGCTTCAGGGGTCTATTACAAAAAAAAAAAATCATCCTTTTCCTGGAGCATGTTAGATTACTGATCAACTGATATACATTCTTCTACTCTAATAATAGAAAGCATGTTGTTACTGTTTGCCCACAGACAGATATGTCACAAGACCGGAGCAGGAGATAGAATTGATTGTATCTCACATCTCTAGAGGCCCATGACCACCTGGAGGCAGAGATTTATTATCTTGCTAAATCACATTCTGCTAGTTTCAGACTTACTGATGACATGCCTTACGTGCATCAGCTTCTTGCCTTATCACTGAGGCTGGACTTTTACCTCCAAAGCCTTCAGGCTTAATGGCTGCCATATCACCGGGGCTGGAGTTTACCTCCAAAGCATCCAGACTTAACTTTTTCACCTATAGGCTTTTCACCTATAGACAGATGCATATTCCTACCCACCCCCAAGCATGAAAGTACCCCAAACTCTACTATTCCTCTGGCCTGCTAATCCTTTAGCTTCTGTCGGCCAAAATTGCCACATGGCACCATAGACTCTAATTCATTTGGCTGCGGAGAAAAAGGAATACTTATATACTGTTGGTGCAATTGCAAACTAGCATAGCCTCTATGGAAAGAGACACAGACTCCCCAGGTGGGCCACTGGGAGGAGTGGTAAGCACAGTTTCCTTTATTGCCAGTCAGTTGTTCCCATATTCATCTTCTTACTGGGTACCTAGAATCATCTTTGAGTTGATACATATACAGAAACTTGGAGGCTGGCCCTCCATCGTCACCAAGACCTGCCTTCAAACTAAAGCTTCACCTATGCCTTTGACAGCTTCTGGGTAGGGTGGCATGTGATACCACCATGGATTCAGTGGTCACAGACACATTCCCTAACTTCTTTTACTGTACAATATTCCCCTTGTCTGATTAGTGAATCAAATCCTCTGTAAGAGCTCAGATATTGATGCTGGCTGAGGCCCTGCAGGCTACTTCAGGAAAGGCTAACCCACTCCTGGGTTATATCTCTTCTTAACAGAATAAAGTACTGTTCTTTCTAGGATGGAAAGAGTCCAGTGGAATTACCTGGCCACCAAGAAGCTGGCTAATCTCCAGGTTGGGAACTTAGCATTAATTTCTGTTGTTGGAAGATTGGATTTCAGTGGCAAAAGTAGCTAGATCAGCCTTACTCAGTGGGAGCCCACACTTCTGTGTCCATACATAAATTCTCTCTCTGTTATGATAGCCACTTACATCACATTTTGCCAGCACTAGGATGGTATGTGCAGAGACTGGCTGATGTTACATGCTAGAGTCCATTAATTAGAGGCTATGAGTGTACGTAGGCATTTGGGGGCTAAAGGTTTAGTAGGCCAGAGGAAGAGTAGAGTGGGGGGGTGTTATCATGCTTGGGGATGGGCAGTAATATGCAGCTGTCTCTCCCCCAGCAACATCATTGAGAACCATTGTTTTATGCTTCTTCCACAGTGGATGCTTTCCAGTGGCATTAATATATGACATAAGGTCCTGGTACTTTGTGTCCACTCACTAATATGCCTCTATTCCACACGTACTTGTCACTTATTTTCTAGTCCTTTTTCTTCTAGGCTCCTGACCACACAGCTATGCCATTTTATGCAGTCCAGGCAGCATAGCAGGCATGGATGGGATGGGCCTCTGAAAACCTGTTCATGCAGCTTGTGTCCTCATTCATCCTCTGGAATCAACTCTTTTTTACTGGAAGAACATCCTTATCAGTGCACTGCCTGGCCCTGGCCCTGGCCCTCAGCCAGTACAGAAAGTGATTTGTCATGGCCTTCAGTTGGCAGCCATGTGCTTTCATGGGTATCCTTGAAATCCTGGAATTCAGTGAAATACAGGGCTATGTGGAGAGGAAGGAGCAGAGAGAGAATCAGGTCAGCTGCACTTTTGTCCCCCTCAGTAAGTGTCCTTGAGAGGGAGCTTAAAACAACGCACAGTTGTAAGGAGCCTTTTCAGCCAATCTGGTGATAGACACTGCAGAGGGGCATTAATATCCTCTGTGCCTGTGGATTACCATTCTCTCCATGTTAACTGATGCTAACCTGCTACATTTACATATACTACTCAGCACTGTAGAGAATTCTTCTTCTTCTTTTTTTTTTTTTTTTTTTTTTTTTTAACATAGCCTTCCTGGCATTTTCTTATTGTGTTAAGACATTTATATTCTACATTTAGTAAGTTTCACATGTACTCTTGTAAGATGCACCATAGGTGTAATCCCACCAATCACCCTCCCTCTGCCCATCCTCCCCCTCCATCCCTTCTCTGTCCCCCTTCCCCATATTCTTAGGTTATAACTGGGTTATAGCTTTCATATGAAAGCCCTAAATTAGTTTCATAGTAGGGCTGAGTACATTGCATACTTTTTCTTCCATTCTTGAAATACTTTACTAAGAAGAATATGTTCCAGCTCCCTCCATGTAAACATGAAAGAAGTAAAGTCTCCATCTTTCTTTAACGCTACATAATATTCCATGGTGTACATATACCACAATTTATTAATCCATTCATGGATTGATGGGCACTTGGGCTTTTACCATGACTTAGCAATTATGAATTGAGCTGCAATAAACATTCTGGTACATATATCTTTGTTATCATGTGATTTTTGGTCTTCTGGGTATATACCTTGTAGAAGAATTATAGGATTGAATGGCATGTATTTTTAGATCTCTAAGTGTTCTCCAAACATCTTTCCAAAAGAAATGTATTAATTTGCATTCTCACCAGCAGTGTAGAAGTGTTCCCCTTTCTCTACATCCATGGCAACATCTCTGGTCTTGGTATTTTGTGATATGGGCTAATCTTACTGGAGTTAGATCATATCTCAAAGTAGTTTTGATTTGCATTTTTCTGATGATTAAGGATGATGAGCATTTTTTCATATGTCTGTAGGCCGTGCACCTGTCTTCTTCAGAGCAGTTTCTCTTCAAGTCCCTAGCCCAGCCTGACATGGGATCACTTGTTCTTTTCTTGCTTATACATTAGAGTTCTCTGTGGATTCTGGTTATTAAACCTTTGTCAGAGACAGAATCTGCAAATATCTTCTCCCATTCTGAGGGCTGTTTGCTTGCTTTACTTATTGTTTTCTTGGCTGTGCAGAAGCTATTTAGGCTGATCATGTCCCAGTAGTGTATTTTTGAAGCTGCTTCAATTGCCTGGGGGGTCCTCCTCATAAAATATTCGCCGAGACAGGTTTTTTCAAGAGATTTCCCTGCACATTCTTCTAGTATTTTTATAATTTCATGTCTTAAGTTTAAATCTTTAATCCAGTGAGAGTTTATCTTAGTTAATGGTGAAAGGTGTGGGTCCAGTTTCAGTGTTCTACAGGCTGCCAGCCACGTCACCCAGCACCATTTGTTAAATAGGGAATCTTTTCCCCACTGAATGTTTTTAGTTGGCTTGTCAAAGATCAAATAACGGCAAGTAGCTGGGTTCATCTCTTGGTTGTCTATTCTGTTCCATACATCTACCTCTCTGTTTTTGTGCCAATACCATGCTGTTTTGATCACTATTGATTTATAGTATACTCTGAGGTGTGGTAGCCTGATTCCTCCTGCTTTGTTTTTATTTCTAAGTAATGTCTTTGATATTCGAGGTTTTTTCTGATTCCATGTAAAATGAAGTATTATTTTTTCAAGATCTTTAAAGTATGACACAGGAGCTTTAATAGGGATTGCATTAAAATTGTATATGGCTTTGGGTAGTATCAACATTTTAACAATGTTGATTCTTCCCAGCCATGAGCATTTCCATTTGTTAACATTTTCAGCTATTTCTTTTCTTATAGTTTCATAGTTCTCTTTTTAGAGATCTTTCACATCCTTTGTTAGATAAACTCCCAAATATTTCATCTTCTTTGGCACTACTGTGAATGGAATAGAGTCCTTCACTTTTTTTCAGCTTGACTATTGTTGGTATATATAAAGGCTACTGATTTATGAATGTTGATTTTGTAACCTGAGATGCTACTGTATTCCTTGATCACTTCTAAGAGTTTTGTAGTAGAATCCCTAGTGTTTCCCAAATATGCAATCATATCATCTGTGAAGAGCAAAAGTTTGATCTCTTCTGACCCTATATGGATACCCTTGATCGCCTTTTCTTCCCTAATTGCGATGGCTAAAACATTCATTAGAATGTTAAAGAGCAGTGGAGACAATGGGCAACCTTGCCTGGTTCCTGATCTGAGTGAAATTGATTTCAATTTAACTCCATTTAATACGATATTGGCTGTGGTTTTGCTGTAGATGGCCTCTATCACTTGGAGAAATGTCCCTTCTATACCAATTTTCTTAAGTGTTCTGATCATGAAGGGATACTGGATATTATCAAAAGCTTTTTCTGCATCAGTTGAGAGAATCATATGGTCTTTGGTTTTTAATTTGTCTATGTGCTGAATTATATTTATAGATTTATGTATATTGAACCAGCCTTGAGACTGGGATAAAACTGACTTGGTCATGATGTATAATTTGTTTGTTGTGTTGCTGTATTCTGTTTGTTAGGATCTTGTTGAATATTTTTGCATCTATATTCATTAGTGATATTGGTCTATAATTTTCTTGTTGGGTCTTTTCCTAGTTAGGGGATCAGGGTGATGTTTGCTTCAAAGAACATGTTGGGTAGTCTTCCTTCTTTTTCTATATTTTGAAACAGGTTAATTAATATAGGTACTAGTTTCTCTGGAAAGGTTTGGTATAATACTGACGTGAAGCCAACTGGTCCTGGGCTTTTCTTTTTAGGGAGATTTTGTATGATTGATGCTACTTCAGAATTAATATAGGCCTGTTCAACATTTCCACTTGATTCTGGCTAAAACTTTGAAGGTGACATGCTTCCAAATATTGGTCAATTTCCTTCAGATTTTCATATTTCTGAGAATAAAGTTTCTTGTAATATTCATTAAGGATTTTTTCAAATTCTGAGTAGTCTGTTGTAATTTCATTTTTGTCATTTCTGATTGATGAAATTAGAGATTTTATTCCTTTTTTCCTGGTTAGGTTAACCAAAGTTTTATCTATTTTATTGACCTTTTCAAAAAACCAACTTTTTGATTTATTGATCTGCTATATAATTCTTTTGCTTTCAATTTCATTTAATTCTGCTCTAATTTTGGTCATTTCTTTCTTCCACTGGGTTTGTGGTTGGAATGTTTTTCCTTTTCCAGTTGTTTGAGATGTCTCATTAAGTTATAAACTTCCTCTCTTTCCGTTCTCTTGAGGAAGGCTTGCAGTGCTATAAATTTCCCACATAGGACTGCCTTTGAGGTATCCCAGAGGTTCTGATAATTCGTGTCTTCATTGTTATTTTGTAACAAAAATTTGACAGTTTCCTTCTTAATCTCATCTATGACCCAGCTATCATTCAGCATAAGGTTATTTAACTTCCATGTATTTGTATGAGCATGCAGATTCCTGTTGTTACTGAGTTCGACTTTTATTCCATGGTGGTCCAAGAAGATGCAAGGAATAATTTCTATTCCTTTAAATTTACTGAGGTTAGACTTGTGACCTAAGATATGATCGATTTTGGAGTATGTTCTGTGGATTGATGAGGAGTATGTGTATTCAGTTTTGTTGGGATGAAATGTTCTGTAGATGTCTGTTAAATCCAAATGTTTGATGGTTAGGTTAAATCTAAAATTTCTTTGCTCAGCTTCTTATTGGAGGATCGATCCAACACTGCCAAAGGAGTGTTAAAATCTCCAACTATTATGGATCTAGAGGAAATCAAGTTGCTCATGTCTCTTAGAGTTTCTCTTATAAATTGAGGCACATTCTGGTTGGGTGAATAAATATTAATAAATGAAATCTCATAATATTGAGTATTACCCGTAACAAATATGAAGTGACCATTCTTACCCTTCCTTACTTTTGTTCACTTAAAGCCTATTGTTCTACAAATAGAATTGCAACACCTGCTTTTTTCTGATTTCCATTTGCCTTAAATATGGATGACCATCCTTTCACCCTGAGTCTATATTTATCTTTTAAGGGAAGATGAGATTCTTGTATGCAGTGAATATCTGGCCTGAGTTTTTGTAGTCAGTCAGCCAACTTGTGCCTCTTTAGAGGACAGTTTAAGCCATTCACATTAATGAAGAATATTGATAAGTCTGGTAAAATTTTGGGTATCGAGTTTTTCGAAAGTCCAGTGGATATTTTTAATCCTTTTGCCACTGTGGAAGTTGGAGTTTGATCCGAAGTTTCTGAGTGAGTTTACTTTTGTGGTAGAGGATTGGGCTGGTCATTATGGAGGATAGGTCTGAGAATCTCCTGAAGAGCTTGTTTGGTTATGGCAAATTTCTTCAACATGTGAATGTCTTTAAAGTATTTACTTTCTCCATCATAAGTGAAACTCAGTTTAGCTGGATCCAGGATCCAGGGTTGAAGGTTATTTTGCTTTAGGAGAAAAAAATAAATAAATAACTGTGTGTTTTCTTTGAAGTTATGGTGAAAGGAGTTGTATCCTTAATTAGCCTCACATCTTGGCTGTTAATTGGCATATACCAAGGCTACTGACTTGTGGACATTGATTCTATATACTGAGACATAATTGTATTTTTTTTTTTTTTTGGCAGTTTTTGACCAAGGCTGGGTTTGAACCCACCACCTCTGGCATATGGGGCTGGCACCCTACTCCTTTGAGCCACAGGCACCACCCCATTATTATATTTTTTGATGACTTCCAGGAGTCTTGTGGTGGAGTCTTTGGGGTTCTCTAAGTATAAGATCATATAGTTAGTAAAGAGAGAGAGTTTGACCTCCTCTGTTCCCATTTGGATGTCCTTTATTTCCTTCTTTTCCCTGATTGTATTGGCTAGAAACTTCCAGCACTATGTTGAATAGTGGTGGTGACAGAGGACAGCCTTGTCTGGTTCCAGTTCTAAGTGGAAAAGCTTTCAGTTTTACTCCATTCAGTAAAATATTAGCTGTGGGTTTGTCATAGATAGCTTCAATTGGTTTAAGAAATGTGCCACCTATGCATATACTCTTCAGTGTTCTAATTAGAAAAGGATGCTGGATTTTATTTATCGAATGCATTTTCTGCATCTATTGAGAGGATCTTATGGTCTTTGTTTTTGTTTATGTTGATATAGTGAATAACATTTATGGACTTGCTTATGTTAAACCAGCCTTGCATCCCTGGGATGAAACCTACTTGATCATGATCTATGACTTTTTTGATGATAAACTGTAATCTGTTGGCTAGGATTTTGTTGAGAATTTTTGCATCTATATTTATGAGTGAAATTGGTCTGAAGTTCTCCTTTTTAGTTGGGTCTTTTCCTGGTTTGGTATCAGGGTGATGTTTGCTTCATAAAACGTGTTGGGGAAGATTCCTGCCTCCTCGATTTTTTGGAATAATTTCTACAGTATGGGAACAAGCTCTTCTTTGAAGGTTTGATAGAATTCTGGTGTGAAGCCATCTGGTCCAGGGCATTTTTTTGTTGGGAGATTTTTTTTATTGTTTCTTTGATCTCAGTGCTTGAAATTGGTCTGTTCGGGATATCTATTTCTTCCTGGCTAAGTCTAGGGAGAGGGTGTGATTCCAAATATTGATCCATTTCCTTCATATTGTCAAATTTCTGGACATACAGTATCTTGTCATATTCAGAGATAATCTCTCTCTCTCTCTCTTTTTTTTTTTTTAGACAGTTTCACTTTGTTGTCCTTGGTAGAATGCTGTGGCATTATAGCTCACAGCAACCTCCAGCTCTTGGGATTAGGAGATTCTCTTGCCTCAACCTCCCAAGTAGCTGGGAAAACAGGTGCCCACCACAATGCCTGGCTATTTTTTGCAGTTTGGCTGGGGCCGGGTTCAAACCCGCCACCCTCGGTATATGGGGCCAGCACCCTACTCATTGAGCCACAGGCACTGACCAGAGATAATCTCCTGTATCTCTGTGGCATCTGTTGTTATTCCCCCTTTATAATTTCTGATTGAGGTTACCAGAGATTTTACTTTTCTATTTCTAGTTAGTCTGGCCAAAGGTTTATCTATTTATTTCCTCAAAAAACCAACTCCTTGTTTCATTAATTTTCTGAATGATTTTTTGTTTTCAATTTGGGTAAAGGACCCCTATAAAGAAAATTGTGAAACCCTAAGAAAGAAAATAGCAGAGTATATTAACAAACTGAAGAACATACCGTGCTCATGGGTGGAAAGAATCAACATTGTTAAAATGTCTATACTTCCCAAAGCAATCTACAGATTCAATGTCATCCCTATTAAAATACCAACATCATACTTTCAAGACTTGGAAAAAATGATTCTGCGTTTTGTATGGAACCAGAAAAAACCCGTATAATGAGGCAGTTTTTTTTTTTTTTTTTTTTTTTTTTTTTTTGTTGTTGTTGTTTGTTTGTTTTTGGCCAGGACTGGGTTTGAACCTGCCACCTCCAGCACATGGGGCCGGTGCCTACCCCTTTGACCCACAGGCACTGCCACTAAGGCAGTTCTTAGTAATAAAAACAAAGCTGGGGCATCAGCATACCAGATTTTAGGCTGTACTACAAAGCCATAGTGGTCAAGACAGCATAGTAATGGCGCAAAAAAAGAGACATAGACATTTGGAATCAAATAGAAAACCAGGAAATGAAACTAACATTTTACAACCACCTAATCTTTGATACATCAAACAAGAACATACACTGGGGGAAAGAATCCCTATTAAATAAATGGTGCTGGGAGAACTGGATATCCACATGTAAAAGACTGAAACTGGACCCCCACCTTTCTCCACACACAAAAATTGATTCAAGATGGATAAAGGACTTAAATTTAAAACATGAAATGATAAAAATCCTCAAAGAAAGCATCAGAAAAACACTGGAAGATACTGGCCTGGGGAAAGACACAATGAAGAAGAGTGCCCTGGCAATTGCAACAACAAAAATAAACAAATGGGACTTAATTAAACTGAAAAGCTTCTGTACAGCTAAGGAGACAGCAACCAAAGCAAATAGACAACCTGCACAAAGGATATTTACATATTTTGAATCAGACAAAAGCTTGATAACTAGAATCTATAGAAAA
>CAUYPK010030997.1:0-31577 GCA_963574355.1 Loris lydekkerianus
GCACTAGAATTGCTTAAACCCGTTTTTGTTGTTGGTTAGTTAGTTTATTCACAACCAATTAAACAAAATTATCATAATGACAAACCGTAAAAAAAAAAAAAAAAAAAAAAAAAAAAGAACCAGTTTGAATCATGTATTAATTAAAAGCTAAAATCTGTGGCATGTAGCTCAAGCTAGACCCTTGCTGTGCAGTACAGTGGCCACTAGGTACATACCCTCTAAAATACCTACCACCTCTTTTAGTCAGTTCAGTGGTAAAAATCAGCTAGCAATTCTTAATGCCAAGCAGACAGATCAACTAGGTGAATGAGCACTGGAATGGAGCTGGTTTGAATTGAAACGTGCCGTAAGGGTAAAATACACAATTGATTTTGAAGAGTATGGACAAATATGTAAATTATTTAATTAATAATTTTATAATTCCTTGCTAGAATGGTGGTGAAAGAAGAGAAAGAAAAAATAATTTTATATTGATTTTATGTTAAACTGATAATATTTGGGATACATTATGTTAAATAATATATATTATTCAAATTAATTTCATTGGTTTCCTTTCACTTGTTTTAATGTGGCTACTGGGAAAAATGAAAATTACCTACGTGGCTTGCATCATATTTCCATTGGCAGTGGCTGATCTAGAATCTTGCAATGCTGAGAAATGGACTTACTTTTCCATAGTCAGTTATCTCAACCTTTGTTTCCTTATCCATTTGTTTCTGATGACAGGGACTTGCGTGAGTGGCTGTTGTCACTGGATTTGCTGGCCACTGAGAGCCTCAGGGTCTGCTCTTCTCGAGAGTACTGAGGCTTGGGTGATGGGGGAGATGTATTATTCACTTTCTTTTGCTGGTAGAAAATGCTATGTTGCCAAATGTTGCTCTCAGGAGGTGAAAAAAAAACTTTCAGTTCATCTTTAGATGCCCAAATAAATCTTGTTTCCCCCCCCACTGCAACAAAAATATTGCAATAATAAAGCATTTGTGTCAACTGAAAAGTATCCCAAAGTCTTTTGCGCCTGTAGGGAGACCTGCTGCCAATAAGGCATTAAATCTGAGGGAAACATTTCTGCAATTACTGATCAAATACAATACAGCTAAATTTCACCTCCAGCATATCATTTTGATAATGGGTATGGAAATTATCCATTCAATCGCTATTCAAAAATAACTCAGGAAGATTGGTTACTAGATACTTCACAGACCTTCAGAATAATCCTTCCTAATCAGGCTGGTGAGATTTCAATAGGCAACATTCGCTTTGGACAAAATAACCTTTAAGGAGGTTGCAGGGTTGCTCCTTTTCCCACTTGCTGTCCAGGAGGTGAAAGCAGACAGGCGAAAAGGCAGGGACTGTTTCCCTGGGGCTGAGCTGCTGCCCAATACCCACCATAGCTCAGTGCAGACAGCTGTGCCTGCAAGTTAAGTGATGCGCCTTAGCACTTATCAATCAGGAATCAGCAGGGCTTCTAGAGTTGTCCTCATTAAATTTAAAGTATATTCTCTCCCCAGCAGCAAATGTCTCCATTGCCATCCATTTCTGCACAGCCAATTTTAGGCAATCAAAGAGTGTTGGTTTCATCACTGACTCTGAACAGATTTCCAGCTTGACACAGCTCTTCCCAGCTTGCCTAATCTTTGACAACAAGTAGCTGTCTTCCTCTGGTTGCCACCAACTCATCCCTGCCTCTAAGCCATTTCCATCCTTTTATCTCCTTACCACCTTTCACACGTCGGGCTGTTCTTGTCCACAAAAGATGCCACTCCTACCTGTTCTAACACAAATGTTCCTATAATCTTATTCATTTCTGGCTCTCCCATATCCTTTCTCTCACTTAGCACATGTAGATGTTTAATATTTGATGCCCACTTACTCACTTACTCCAGAAGGCCACATGGCAAGACTGAAAAGAACACAACTACTGACTAAGATGGGGAATCATTGCTCCATACCTAACTACTTATATGACACCCAGGCAAGTCATTTTACCAATCTGTGCCTCAGTTTCCTCAACCTGAACCTGGAAATAATGTTAACTCCTTCCTCTTGGGGTTACATTGCAACACTCAAATGAGAGACTTTTGAAGTACAAAGTACCATAGACTTTCGTTTAGTCATTCATCAAGCAATTAATGAGCTCCTACTTTATGCAAGGCAGGAGATAAGGAGCTGAGCTATTAATGGTAAACAAGGTTTATTTCTCACCTTCAAGGAGCTCACAACCTGGGGTGGGGGGAACCTTCACATACAGCTAACCCTAATTAGATGACAACATGACATGAGTGCTGTGGGGGTGCAAGTAGATACCATGGTTATGAGAACCCAGGAAAAGAGTAATTCATTCTGAGCTTGGGCTTGGAGAAGTGGAAAATGGAGGGAAGACTTCAGAGATGAGTACATTTGTATTATTAGACTAGAAGGAGGACATGGGTTTTGACAGACCAAGGAGGGTGTGAACAGAGTGAGAGTACTGAAAGGCTAGGGACAGATGTGGGAGATGCCTGGGAACACAGTGTGTCTGGAGAGCAGGGTTCAAAGAGGATAGCAGGAAGATACACATGGCTGCAGGTGGGCAGGTGGGCCACAGGGAGCTTGTGTTGAGCTTCAAATGCATAGCAAAGAGTTTAAGTTCAAGTTCTGCACCTGAGAGTAGATGAAAGAAAGATTTTTGAACAGTTTTGCAATTTGGAAAGCTCACTCCAGTGGTGGACTGGAGAATAGAAGGAACACATATGGGAATAGAGACAGTAAGAATAGGTAGGAGATGACTGTCATAAAAATTATCTAAACTAGAATTTCCCCGTGGATTCCTCTGAGCCTTAGTTCCAAGACAGGCTCTGTGCAGCCCGCCTCTGTGGCCAAATGTTTAGGAAGTGCTGCTGCATATTACACATTCCACTTGAATCTTCACAAAACATAACAGCACATTCTTCTAGTGTCTAGGAAGCCTTCATTTTTTCAAATTTATTTAGTTTTCTAATTGACTTATAAAACTGTATGTATTTATTATGTACAATATAATGTTTTGAAGTGTATATATAGTGGAATAGTTAAATCTAGCTAATTAACAAACACATACCTCATGTAGTTATCTTTTCTGTGGTGAGAACACCACATCTATTTTTCTTAGTGGTTTTTGAGAGTACAATATATCATCATTAACTATAGTCACCATGCTCCTGTACTATAGATCTATTGAACTTATTCCTACCATTTAACCATGAATACGTATTCTTTGACCAACATCTCCCCAACATCCCCTCCCTTCTAACCACCTCAGCCTCTGTTAACCACCATTCTACCCTCTACTTCTATAAGATAAATGTTTTTACATTTCACATATAAGTCAGATCATGTGATATGTCTTTCTGTGCTTGTCTAATTTCACTTAATGCACTCCAGATTCATCCATGTTGCTGCAAAAGGATTTCCTTCTTTTTAAAGGCTGAATAGTATTCCATTGTGTGTGTGTGTATATATATATATATATATATATATATATATATATATATATATATATAGTACTCTCTTTACCAATTTCCATATCTTGGCTATTGTGAATATGTTGCAATGTACAGAGAATACAGACATCCTTACAAGTTGCTGATTTCATTTTCTTCAAGTATATATCCAGAAGTATTGCTAAATTATATGGCAGTTCAATTTTAATTTTTGAAGCACCTCCCAAATGTTTCCCATGATGGCTGTACTAATTAACATTCTGATCAATAGTGTGCAAGGGTTCCCTTTGTTCTATATCTTCACCAATGCTTGTTATCATTCATCTTTTTGATAATAGCTGTTTTAACAGGAATGAGGTGATATCTCATTGTGGTTTTGATTTGCATTTCTTTATTTAATCTAGCATTTTCTAACATGACTGACCACAGAATTCTCCCCACCCCCCAGAGAAGACCTTGTAAAACTAGTGTTCATCTATTTCAAGGTCATGAAATACAAAGAAAGACTAAAAATTGTTACAGATTTGAGGAGACTGAAGAGATTTGGTTACTCAATACCACGTGGGGTCCTGTATTAGAGCCTGGAACAGAAATAAGGACATTAGTGAAAAGACTGGTGAAATCCAAGTAAGGTCTAGATTTTAGTTAATAGTATTATACTAATAATGTTAATTTGTTAGTTTTGACAAATTCACCAGGGTTATATAAGACATTAAACATCAAGGAAAGCTGAGTAAGCAATATATGGAAACTCTCCACACGCTTTGCAATTCTTCTCTAAGTCTATAATGAACTTCAAATAAAAAGTTTTCTAAATACTAGTGTTTACCAAAACAGCCTCTAAGAAATTATGGCATAAATTGATTTTAAATGGAATTGAGGTTGAGTAATGTATTTCACTTTCTTTTCTTTTTTTTTTTTTGAGACAGAGTCTCAGCTCAGTAACCTCCAACTCTTGGGCTTAAGCGATTCTCTTGACTCAGTCTCCCAAGTAGCTGGGATTATAGGTGTCTGCCACAACGCCCGGCTATTTTTTTGCTGCAGTTTTGCCAGGGCCAGATTCCAACCCACCACCCTGGGTATATGGGGCTGGCTCCATATACCACTGAGCCACAGGCGCCACCCACCTTAAGTGATTCTCTTGCCTCAGCCTCCCAATTATCTGGAACTACAGGCACCCGCCACAATGCCCGGCTATTTTTTTGTTGTAGTTGTCATTGTTGTTTAGCAGACCCGGGCCAGTTTCAAACCTGCCAGCTTCAGGGTATGTGGCTGGCGCTTTAGCCACTGAACTATGGGTGCTGAGTTGCATTTTACATTCTTAAAATTGGGAAATAAAAATATTCCTTTACTTTTTACCAGATAAATGAAAGTCTTCCTCAAAATGTTTCCACTGATATAAGTAAAACATTTAGCACATCATTGAGATGCAATAAATCTTTGTCCCCTTTTCTATCCCTTCTGTCAATTTAGAAAACAAAATCACTGAGTGGCTATTTAGAAAAGCTCTTTTATTTAACCAAAAAGTTATGTTTAAAAGTTGGAGAGCTATGTGAAAGTTTTCTGTCTTTCCAAAGCAGGTAGAGGAGATGTAAAAGGACGTTTAACACTTGGTTATCACGTCAGCCAAGGACAGACAAGAACCAGTACTGTGCAATGGCCAATGTTCTGTTTTATTATTGTGTTAATTAAATAATAGATAGGAAAGATTAAGATAATATTGCATTTTTAAGCATCTAAAATGACCTCATGTATGTGCAGAATGTGAACAAATAAATAATATATAACTGAGAGATCAAAAGAAATTAAGTTTAAAAAGGAAATTAGCATCATAGGGCACACAAGTGGAGCCACCATTCATGGGTACAAGTGACACCTTCCCTCACTAAGACACACACCTGTGCACCCATTCATGTTCTCTTGCTCCCTTGCTATCCACCAGCTTTAGGATTTGCCAGCAATGATGGACTAATGAGCCCTAAGGGTCTTAAACCGAATCAACTGTACTCTATGAGGCTGCAGCCCAAGAGGCTTGTAGGTCAGTCTCGGGACATGGCACTATGGCCTTGAGACTATTACCCTTGCGAGTGTGCTGAGGGCACCTAGAATACCTTCTGCAGCATCTTTGACAGCACCTTTGACTTATCAATTTCAGTCTTTCACTTCACTTGTCTTAATCTATGTTGAGAGAAAACAATGTCCTGACCTCTGATAGGTCCTTAGACTTTAAATAAAGAATTCTGTCCAAGCTGCCAAACTGTGTGCAGAGGAAGGGGATGGAAGGGTGATGCTTTGCTCCTAGACTCTCAGGCTCTCAACTGCCAGTATTTATGCCCCATGGCAATTCAAGACAGCCCATTTTTTGAGGGGACTCCAATTAGAACCTGGTGTCAGGTCAGGTGAGGCAGAGGATGTGGTGTACCCAACCTCCTAGAGTAGTCAGGAAAATAGTACAGTAAAAATTGCTCTTGGAGCGAGGAGGTAGCTCAAGGAGCTGCCTTGGCCAGCTACAATTCAGATCCAAGATCAACCCTTGCCAACCCAAGACATTACTATCTCATAGAACTATATGGAGATGCAGATATATTCCATCCATCCCTTTGGAAGGAATAGAATCTTTCCTACTTGTGTTCATGGTACAAATGGCTTTATTTTACTCTTGATGACCTAGGATCTGCAGGTTTCAGACCAAAATAATAAAGAACTTGGAGGTGAGAAGACTTGGCTAAAGATAAATTTGATTGCCTTAGGAAGCTTACTCATAAACAAAGCTTCTATTTTGTCCAAAGCAGAAGAAAAAAATACTTCTTCAAATGCAATGCTTCCATTTGGCAAGTAAGGTGTGGAGGGAGGGAAGTCAAACCTACTCAGAGATGGAGAAGCTCAAAGGACTGTCCTTAAACCATAGATCCATCTATTTAACCTTGACAAACCAAGACACACACTCAAACACACACCTACCCTCAGCTCAAGGCCCTTAGAGCAAATTCAGTTGAAATTACTTCTAGTGTCCCCACAGGTAAATGTGTGCATGGAGGAGTATGTGTTGTGTTCACATTCGGTGGCAGGAGTCATCGAATGTAAGGGGGCAGAGAAGATTCTGCTGATATGGAAAACCAGGAACTGCGACCTCTTTTCTAGTGGTGGTCACTTCATTCTTCCCTATACAGTCCCAAAACTCTTATAAGATTTTTTGTAAAAAAGAGATGAATATTCCCAGTGGTTGAAGATGATTATAAAAATAGCTAGTACTTATGATGTATTCATTGTGTTCTGGGTTAAGAATTTTACTTGCGTTTAATTATTAAATCTTCATCACAGCCCTCTGAGGTATTCCCTATGTTAACTCCTATTTTACAGATAAGTAAATTGAGGCTTAGAGAAGTTAAGGGATTTGCCAAGGCCCCCCAGTTGTAGACAGCAGAGGACTTGAACGTATGCTGTCCTATTTCAGAGCTTGTGCTATAAACTACTGAATAATACTACGAAATTTATATTTAAATCAGGATTGTCAGGACCTAGGAAAGCAAGCTGCTGTTTGGGGGCCCACAGATTTAGAGGAGAAGAAAAACTGTGACCCAGCAGGCAAGGGCCTGTTTATGAAGCTTGATTGGAGTAACCCTCATGTCAGGTCTGTAGGTCCAACACATAATGGCAGGCTTTCTGGAATGGGCAAAGCCATGCTCTTTTGTAGGCACCAGGGAAGAATCTGGCTATGCTTTGACCCAGAGCATCCAAGAGATGGGAAATCTGGATCAAAGGTGTTCCTCTCTTCCAGGGTCCTGCACTGGAGATAGTTCGATTTCTCCTCCTTTATCTTTTATCTGGAAAATAGTTATGAAAATTCAATCCTTATACTCAGCTGTCTTGTATCTTGTTTGTTTGAGACGGAGTCTCACTATGTCGCCCTGGGTAGAGTGTCATGGCGTCATAGCTCCCAGCAACCTCAAACTCTTGGGCTTAAGTGATTCTCTTACTTTAGCCTCCCAAGTAGCTGGGACTACAGGCGTCTTGTATCTTGTTAAGTATCCTGTTTAGAAAACACATCTTTGTCAAATCCATGATAAAATTAAGCCCCAACTTTATGGATCTGACATTACTAGAATTTCTCCCAGCTAAAGAGATTAATCATAGGTTCACACACTTAACTATTGACAGAAAAATAGACTTTAACAATGTAGAAAAATGTTCTATGTCTGAATATTATTCAATCGAAGCAAATAAAAATAGAAATAAATAGAAAATATATACAGTCATGTTGAAAGCAATCCTGTAGTCTCTTTGGTCTTCTCTCTAAAAATAAAGCTCTCTCAGAGCCCACAGACAGTACAGCATCAACTCTTGGCTATTTGGTTGGTTCTGCCATAAAGGAAAGTTTAATTAATGACCTCCACAGTTCAATGTATAACTGTCCTTCAAATGTATTCACCCATCTTTTACTTCAGTATTTTCTTTGTTGCTTTCCAATAGAAGAGACAACAGGGTACATATTCCTGTAGAACAATAGATTATTATCCTAATTATAGTTTCCTGGTGTTTTCTACACTTTTACCATTTTATTAAAAACAATTATCTGAGAAGAGCCAATCTTTTGTAATACCTACTCTATTGTTCTCATTTCTCTCTGATTCTGATGAGGTCTTTTCAAAGGGTATTTTATTCATAATTATAGACTATAGGGCAATTGCTCAGAAACTGAGTCCATGAGATATTTTTCTAAGATTAATTTTTCATGTACTTCTTGATCCAATTATATCTTTAGTTTTTTTTAACTACTAGCAACTTAATAAACCTATTTATTTTCTGTAATCCAAGCATACTATTAGTAACAATCAACATGAAAGCATGTTTGAAAAGAGTGACTATTATAGAAAAGTATGAAATGGCAACATGACTTTTGTTTCATAAAATGAATCTATCCCTTGCAGATGAATAGGTGGGAGAAAAATGCGCATTAAATCCAAACATTCTCCTCTGATTTGGGGGAGCATCCAATAGGCGTTTTTTGTAGGCTTTTGATCATCTCAGAAAAACAATTTACAGCATTGGGACTGTTTTTAAAAAGTCAGGCTTAGTCAAAAGATATCCGGGCGAAGAGGCTAACTGGTCTAAAATGGAGAACAGGGAGCTGATCTAGGTTAGGGGCTTCAAGTGATAACACCTGGCAGTATAGTTGGCAGTAGTTTCCATATACAAAACCTTTTCCAGCTTTCAAACTTAATAATCATGCCCCAAAGGAAAAAATTTAACATTACTACTAGTACACACACACACACACACACACACACGTATGCACACTACTTATTCTCTTACTACCTGGGAGGCATTCTCACATGTATCATATATTATCTTATCTCTATATCATATTACCCTATCTCTATATTAACTCATTTCATTCTATTGGATGTTTTGAAAATGCTAGTTATGACTCATGGGTAATGATTAGCAGTTTGTCTATGATCAGCAGTTTGTCTGTTTTTTTTTTTGTTTTTTTTTTAAATAGGTAATTTTTGGACTTTAATGACTAGCAATATTAAAAGCACAGTTCTTGGCAGGAATGGCAGGGGAGAATAGTCGTGCTAGGGTGATTAATGACAAAACTTTTTGGCCATCCCCTCTATGTTGCCATAGTCTGGCTACATTGGGCTGGGTACTTCATGGCTTATTGTGAGAAAGTAGTTCTCTCCACTCCTGAATTATTGCTTTTCATATAAGCTTCAGAGACTCAATTACATAAAGTCTCCTCAGCAACTCTGCTGACTCCCAAAAATATCCAGCTATTTATGTTTTTTTTTCTACCTGCCTTGCCCTGTAAGCTCTGGAGTTGTGCCTCGGACCTCTGAAGTCTAAACCAGTGAGTAGTCTATTTGATGGTTGAGGAAGTCACTGGGGGAGAAAGACGTGTCATCGAAGTATGAATGGGATTTAAATGAGTGTCCACAAAAGGGACAGGACTATTAACTGTACTTTACTTTCAGTTTTCTGCCCTCATGTGTCAAGTAAATAAGCAAGAAAGATACCAATGGAACATTTCTTAGGAAAAAGACAAGTGTATAGCTTCCAGTTTATTTTTGTTTTTAAATCATGGTAGTTCCTCTCTGTCCCTTAACCATTTAGTATAAGTCCCATTTCAAGAACAAATTATAATTGCTTTGCAGTTTGCACGAGAGATTCTCTCATGCTTTGAAGATGAGCACGTTAGAATAATAACAGAGGAGCTCCTCCTTTAGGTCATTACCCTGGCTGATCTTTCTTTAGCTTTTGAAAGAATTACTATTTTAAATTTTTACTAAAATTTTCTATTTATTACAGAAAAATCTGAAAATGTGAAAAAGCAAAAGTAATTATTAAAAGCCTACTTCTGTCATGTAAGGACTAACTAGTATCATACCTGATTTGTCCCTGTGTTGACAAATCCATGCATACATATGGATATTTTGAGCAACAGGGTCCTATCATGTATACCACTTTTTCATTTAACAAATATATTGTGAACATATTTGTATATTCACAAAAATAGACAGAAGTAACATTTTCCATGCCTGCATGAGATCCTTCTATATGGATGGCTCATAATTTCTTTAACCAGTCTTCTATTGTTGCCCATGAAGGTTATTTCTATTTTTCACTATTACAAGCAAAACTGTGATAAACATCCTTATGTAGACATCTGTTCATACATTTAAAATTATTTCCTTTGGATAAATTCTTAGAATGGAATTGCTAGATCAGCATGTACACTCGTGTTTAAGGCTCTTATTCCCAAATGCGCTCCAGAAGGCATATACTAGTTTCAACCCCATCAGCAGTAAACAAAAGTGCCTGTTTTCTCATACTTTCACCAGCAATGGGTGATGTTGTGGTTTGAATGTCCTCTCCAAAACTCATGTTGAAATTTAACTGTCATTGCGATGGTATAAAGCAGAGGTTTTCAACTTTTTTTTTTATCTCATGGAACACTTAACTCTATAGTTAAACTACCACAGCACACTTAAATTATGTTGATCAAAAAAAGAGCTAAAAAAAGAATATACTTACTGTGCTCTAAACTTCTTTTGAAAACAATTTAATTAATGATCTTTAAAAATTTTCTCAGCACAACTAAGATCCTCTTGTGGTATATCAGTTTGTCACAGCACATTGGTTGAACATCATTGATATAAAGAAATGGAACTGTTAAGGGGTTATTTGGCCATGAGTGTTCTGCCCTCATAAATAGATTAATGTCACCACCAGTGTGGGGTTCTATAAAAGCAAGACTGGCCTTCTTTGCTCTCTTGCTCCCACCCTGTCTTGCCCTTCTGTGTTCTATCATAAGATGATGCAGCATGAAGTCCTGTGGCAGATGGAGGTATCATGTTCTTGGACTTCTCAGCCTCTAGGATCATGAACCAAATAAGCTTCTTTTCTTTATGAATCACATCATTGTAGTGTCCTTTGTAGCAATAAAACATGAAAAAGTGTTTTCATTCTTTACAATTTTAGCCAACATAATTTGCCATAAAGTTAGGAGAGTGTATTTTTAATCATGTTTTAGGTCACTTCAGCTGAATTTCCCTAAGATATCACAAGTACTCAACTTTAGCAACTTTCTTCCAGGATACTTGTTGTCAAAATGCTTCCAGAAAGTCTTTTCTGATTTAGTCTCCTCATTGTTATAAGTGAGTGTCCCATTCTTTATCCCTTGTCAACTCTGGATATTAGTATTCATTTTCATTTTTGTCAATTTGATTACTGGCCACCTCTGTGGAGTGGTTAGTGAAATTCCTTACTTGATATCAACAATGGATGAGATATCTGAATGTTGCCACTTTGAAAAATGGTAGCCAACATTGTGACTAGAATTTCTTGATGAACCTTTTCTTTGTTTTCTTTCTGTAGGATACCCAGACTGGCAAATGTCTTTAGGTACCAGTGGCTGCAGTTGTCCACAGAGACTATGACTTCCTTTGGCGCTGGTTTGCTTGCAGTAGCTCTTGGTATGTAACCTATAGTCTCTATTCCAAGAACACTGAGACCCCAGGCTAGGTGGGTTTTCTCCTGTTTGATATGGATAGAAAGTGCCAAAAAGAAAGTAGATGAGAACTTGATAAGGGATTCTCTGGGGGCACCAATCTATGAGCAAAGGGCATTTTTTAATCCTAATTGGAAAGTCCCAGGGCTTACATATTTCATTAGCTTCTCTTTAGATAGGTAGGTCTCAAATTACGATTGATACCCATTCATTAGGCTTCTGGGGACTGACAAGGAACTCAGTTACAATCTGTGGTGTTGTCTCTGTTAGCAAGTACTCTTTGAGTTTAAGCCAAGTTTCTTATAAACATTCAAAGCAACCTTGTCACAATTCACATTTCTGGCCTTGGAACTTTTGAATTGGAATCTTTGATGTAGGATCCAGGACTGGAATTGTAAAGATTGCCTTAGATGATTTTGGTGTCACTTTCCAGTTTAAGTAAGGTGTCTTAAACCACTTTTTAATATCTAATGTGCATAAGGGTCATCTCAGAACTAAGTTGAAATGCAGATTATGATTCAGTAAGTCTGAGTGGGGTCGGCATTTCTCCATTTCTAACAAGCTCCCAGGTAATAACTATGTTGCTTGTCTGAGGACTATACTTTGAGTAGCAAGGCTTCAGTTCATGCTTTGAAACTTACCAGTTGGGATTACTTTTGTCTTGGAGTGTGGTAAACAAAAGAGACAAGAGAATCCATTGCAGACAGGAGATATTTCAGCTGGGTTTGAGGATAAGTAGAAGTGGAGGAGACACAGGGAATGGTGCTTCCGAGAGGTCACCTTCTCTTATCAAATTTAAATTTATAACTTACCCTCTCTTGGAGCCCATGTTGGGCTCAGTGTTTTCTGTAATTCTAAACTTTAGGATCAGAATTTCCAAATCACCTTGGGCAAATGTCTTAAGCTATGTGGAACACGAAGAATAATTTTTTACCTTTTAAAGTTTTGTTGTTTTGCAGTTTAGAGACATGAGGCTGCCCTCAAAAGACACATGAAAAAGTTACTTAGAAGATTTTGAAAGTTTGATTTGTAGGAGTGGAAAAGGGGTGAGTTTTAATTTTTAAAATTAGTTACAGCATACATACAGTGGAAAATGTCTCAGCTTTAAGTATACAACTCAATAAACTTTCATACCTATGCACATCCATGTAACAACCACACAAATCAATGTAAATACATTTTCAGCACCGTAGAAGCTTCCCTCATTGACTCTACCCAGGCAACACTCCCCAAAAGATAACCATTATTCTGATATCTCAAACTGTAGATTAGTTCTGTCTGTTTTTCAAGTTCATTGAATAGAATGATACAGGATGTTTTCTTCTGTGTGTGGCTTCTCTTGGTCAATATTAAGTTTTTGGATTTATCTGGGTTGTTGCACGCACCTAACTTTGAAGAGATGCAGTTAACTCTCCTAAAATATTGTGTAAGTTTGGTTTTGAGAGAATTGGGGGAAGACTGAGGCATTTGTGAATGGGAAGAATTGCAAAGGAAGTGAAATAGCTAGTGGGAATGCTTGGAAGTGAATGAGATAAGGTTGTCTAATGCCTTTCTTGGGTTTCTCTTCCTCTACTTCCTGGATAGTACTTATTGGTATGACCTAGACCTGTCAGGGACCACACCTGGGAGGCTGGGCTTTGGCCAGAGCAAGCCCTAAACCTACATCTCCCTTCATTCATACACAGAACTGAACAGAAGTTTTTGGGTCCTGATGGAGAAAGCCAAAGGCTTACGTTTTCTACTAACTTCTCCTTGGACACATAGTCTCAAATTGTGATTGACATTTGTTTGAATCTTCTGTGCTCATGATATTTTTGCTTTGATTAGGGGAGTATTCTTGCAGGAATAACTAAAACACAGAGGATATAAAAACATTATAAGGTAAAGAATGAGGGTGCTTAAGGGATTTTCAAGCCAAGGAAAGGAATATAAGCAAAGATAGGATGAGGTGTGGCATTTTCAGAGAACAATGAGTCAGGCAGCGTGGCTGGAGCATAAGAAGAAGGCAGTAAGAAAAAAAACATGTTTTGAAATTAAAACAAAAGTGCCAATGGATAAAAAAAGAAGAAGGGGATAAGGTGGGGCATGGGTATATGATGCAAGTAATAGAAAATAGATCTCAAAGGCAGGTTGTGGCCAGAATGAGGATGCCTTAAATACCACCCTTGGGATACTGGTGTGCTAGAAACAAAAACAGAGCCACTGGAGGTTTTGAGTGCAGTTGGAAATTTTAGCAAGATAATAGATCTGAGGGCAATAGGAAAAAATTTATTCATTGTGGCTCTGAAAGTTTACTATAAGAGTCACATCCCTGGAGGGACTCAGAGTCCAGACAAGGGGCAGAGAAGTAGAGTGGAGCTGTCCCAAAAGCTCAGCCCAGAAGCTCTTTACAGCCTACTCAATTGGCAAACTCCAAGGGGAATGTGGGATTTCTTATTTAGCTAACTGGGCTTTTCATTATTGCATCCCAGGACAAATCTGGAGTCCTTTTTCCTCTTGAATGCCAGTGACCTACTAGGGACAGAGACTGTTAGAAGTATTAAAAATTCTCCTTTCCAGCCATTTAAGTGGTGAGCTTCTGACAGGCACAAAATCCATTTTAATTCACCTGAACTGAATTGCATTTAGCAAACAGAAACAGCAGCTCTGAGAGGTAGCAAGTCCTCCATTCCTAGAGGTGTTTAAAGCCAGAGTACTACTTGCTGGTGGTGTATGTGTATGGGGAGAGGAATGGTTAGAGGCAATTCCAGTAGACCAGATGACTCTCTAAAGTATCATCTAGTTTTGAGGTCCTGTGATGTACTGAAGTTCACCTGTGGGCTTATTTGCTTACCCAAACAAGTCAGCCAATCTTTGCTGAGATTTAACTAACAGCAAAACTATCTTATTATATCAGTTTTCTTATAGATCCTGAACCCCTCTGGTTTTAGAAGCTGTACTCCATTACTCAAATAGCAATGATCCTTACAGAAAAATTGATGAGGCAAGAAGTCCAAATCTGCCATCAACCCATTAACTCTGCCATGTGGCCATGTGGCCATCAGAAAGGGCCCCTGGTGGGGATAATGATCCTCTCCATATGGAATAAGCCCAGAGAACCTGCCACAGAGCTGCTTCAGGGGGCTTTTGTTTGTTGATGTCCACTTGCTGTCTGAGCTCTGTGGACTATTCTCACTGTCAACAGGAAAGACTCATGGAGGGAATGAAAAGTGGTGGTTATAAACTTGAGCTCTGGGGCCAGATTTCCTATCTGTCTTTAAAGCCTGGCTCTATTCTTTACTAAGTGTACAACACTGGGAAAATTATCTAACTTCTCAGGGCCTCTGTTTTTCCATGTAGAAAGGGGCTGACAATTTTACCTGCCTTGGAGGGCTGATGTGAAGAAAACATGAATATTTGTTGTTACAATTATTAAGTTAGATTTGATATTTATTTCATTCACTTCCATTCACTTAAGGTGCAAATCCCAAGTTTCTGGTTTCTTTACGCTTCCTGGCTTCTTCCTTCCCTCTTCCTCTCATAACCATTGTCAGAGAAGCGGCTGGAGAACCCTGCATTGATCCGCTATAAAGGCTATGGCTGACCTTTCCTTGAAGAAATTGTGATTGAATAGGGAAAAATATGAAGTCAAAAGAATGAATTACCAATGATAGGATTCTGGGGATCAGCCAGAAGATGGGACAGAGGTTCAGGGAAGTAGAGGGGCCTGCCAACCAGAGTAGAAAAAGTTGCCTGACAATGTTGATTATATGACAGCTGTTAAGTCCTCCACTATGTTTCCTGGGCACTGAGTCCCTCAAGTTTTGAGGAGTGTTCTTTCTAAAGCAAGATCTTAAAAATAAGGATGCATTCCCACACAATGGGCTTGGTCAGGTGGATACCAGGGCTGGGGTTGGAGGTGTGGGTGAATAAGACAGAGTCATGTTAGATGTCAAGTTCTGCTGGAGAGCTAAGAAGCTACATTGGGATCAGGTGCAGAGATTCCTTGGGAGATACCCAAAGAGCCCTTCCAAGGATGCACAGCCACATCTGGAGGCAGTAGCCAAATATCAAATACAATAGCCCAGAGGGCTGACTCACATCTGTAACCCCACTGCTTTGGGAGGCCAAGGTGGGAGAATTGCTTGAGCCCAGAAAATTTGAGACCAGCCTGAAAAACACATAGAAAAAAAAAATAGAAAAATTAGCTAGGGATGGTGGCAGGTACCTGGAGTCCCAGCTATCCAAGGAGTTTGAGGCTACTAGGTCATCAATTGTCCTTGTATCAGAATTGAGAACATTGGATTCTTGGTTCTCCATTCTTGTGATGCTTTACTAAGAAGAATGTGTTCCCCCTCCAGCCAGGTTAATACAAAAGATGTAAAATCTCCATCCCTTTTAATGGCTGAATATTCCATAGTATACTTCCATAGTATACATATATCACAACTTGTTAATCCATTACTGGAATTTTAACAGCTATGCACAGAGAATTCCTACTGTGATGAAGGGATTCAAAACTTTGTCAGGGGGGAAAGGTGAACAAACTGCCAACTTAGGCTGGAGATGTGTAAATTGTCTTCAAATATCAGAAGACTAATAAACTGAGAAAAAGAGTTAATCATTTGTTTTCTGGATAATTCTGGAAAGCAGAAGACAAATTAGGACTTTTAAATATGAGCCATTCTCATTGGAGAATGAGTGATATCTCATTGTGGTTTTGATCTGCCTTTCCCTAAAGATTAGAGATGTTGAGCTTTTTTCATGAGTTCATTGGCCATTAGTGTATTTTAATTTGAAAAGTTTCTGTTCATGTCTTGGGCCCACTTTTTAATGAAGTTGTTTCTTGTTAAGCTCTCTTTGCTTGAGCTCTTTGTAGATTCTGTTTATCAGTTCTTTATCAAATATATAGCATGTGAATATTTTCTCCCATTCTGTGGGTTCTATTTCCTCTTTTGATTGTGTCTTTTCACTGTTCAGAAGCTTTTTAATTGGATCGAGTCCCATTTGTTTATTTTTGTTGCTGCTGTAATTCCTTTTTGGGTCTTCCTGAGTTCTTTGCTTAGATTAATACCTTGAAGAGTTTTTACCACATTTTCTTCTAAGCGTCTAATAGTTTCCTGCCTTAGGTTTAAATTTTTTTATCCATTGTGAGCTAATTTTTGTAAATGGTGAGAGGGGTGGATCCTGTTTCAGTCTTTTTCAATATAAGGAAAGGTTTCTCGCAGTTGAGTCTTCTCTTAGGTTGTCAAGACAGGTAATGAGGCCTCCATCAAGTGTTTAAGGAGAAGCTGTATGTTATGGAGGACATTTAGGTATCAGAAAAGATTTGAACAGCTATATCACTTAGTTTTCTTGCAACTCAAAACTGAACCGAAACAGGTTTGGTTCCACTGCAAGAAGTAGCTTTTGCACATCTTAACATTTTGTTTTAATGTCAAGCAGACAATAGAAATGCCCCAGAGTGGCAACTCTGCTGAATTCTTACAAATCTTTAGCGAGTTTTGGTTGGCCAGATTTAACAATGATCTTCTCAAGATACATTTCCTCATCTAAACTGCAGAATCAGGTTTAGACACTGGATTGCTGGGATTAAATGCCATACTGTGTTAGATGTTTTAACCTACTCAAGAATAAGCAGCTAGAAGTAGTACTTTGGGGTTGGACACTATTTGCATCTGGCTAATTGCTATTACTATTTCTGGGAAAGGTCAATTATAAGGAAGGACCAAAGAATTCTTAAATTTCAACTTGGTTTTATGAGATATCATTTTGATGAGCTAAGTATAAGTAAATCAAAATAATATCACTTCTCTCAAAATGTAGAGTTTAAAAACTAAGGCATTGCACACTTAAAATAGGTACATTTATACCTCAATAAAGTTGTTTTGAAAAACAGAAAAAAAGGCATATGTGTATTTTAGGTTTTCAAAGTTAAAGCACATGGCCAGTGTAAGAATACCTACCCTAAAGTCAGACTGCCTGTATTCAAAATCTGGTTCCTTCATTTACTAGCTGTGTGAACTTGGGCATGTCACTTAACCTTTATTAGCCTCAGTTTCTTCATCTGAAAACTTGGGATAACAATAGTACTTTCTTAATAGAAATGTGAAAATTAAATAGGGCAATCCACAGAAAACAAAGCACATGGTAAATACACAATAAATGTTAGGTCTTATGAGTGATAGTTGATTAGAACTACCAACTCTTGTTAATTAGTCTAAATTCTGCTTACTTGGTTAATATTGTTATTCAAGTTCATGATACTTCCTAATTTTTTTACTTGGTTGTATTGCTACATTTTAGTCATAGCTTTCCTTTTGCTTATTATTCTCCCTTTCACCAAAGAAATAACCTAAGAGTATTTATAGAGTTTCTACTATCTGCCATAGCCAAATACCACAGACTGGGTGGCTTAAACAATAGGCATTTGTATTTGTAGCATTTGGGAGGTTCAAAATCCAAGATCAAGGTGCTAGCGGTGTTGGTCTCCTCTGAACTCTCCTCTCCTTAGTTGGCAAATGGCTACCCCCTTGTTGGCTATTCGTATGGCTTTCCCTCTGTGCATGCACATTCCTTGTATCTATTCTTCTTTTTATATGTAAGGACACTAGTCAGATTGAATTAGAGCCTCGTCCTACCTGCCTCGTTTTAACTTAATCCCCTTTTTATTAACCTTATCTTCAAATGCGGTCATTCTGAGATACTGGGCATTGGGATTTCAGAAAATGACACACTTAAGCCCATTCTAGTGCTCAGCTCCATCCTCTGTACTGTGAGGGATACATAAGAGTCAAGATACACACTCTTGCTCCAGAGGGCTTATGAGCAGTTATAGAGATGAGACTAAAACACAACCAATCACTAACATTTTAAGCCACTATGTCTTTAAATACTAACTTTTGCTGTGAGAGAGCTTTGGGAAACTGATGCGGGATGAGGCTTGTGTGGGCAAGTCAGCATACCTGAAGGAGGTGGCACTGGAATGGTGGATACAAAATTGATCAGGAAAGGGAGAGGGAGGGCATTCCAGACAGCAAAACAATATGATTTAATAGCTGAATTTTTATCTTCATGGGACAGAGAGAAATTCAGACTGCAGCTGATGCCACAGTTCCTAGTGTACACACTGTCCCCTGTTTTCATGCCTAATAGATTCCTAAAAATACATGTACAAGCTTAAATATGTGGGAAATTGTCTTAATGTGATATGGTGTAGGGTGAGGTTATTCCCAGAAAACAAAATTGTATTGAAAAAGTCAGATCATTTAGTCCTAGCTTTCATAACCTACCATGTATCATAACCTGCCATGGTTACATTCACAGCATTTTGTACATGTTCTCTAATTGTGTTATTTTCTTCACAATTGAGCCTCCAGTGGCCTAAGTCCAAAAACTAAATCTAAAGACTAAGATTAATGATTCTTAATTTTGGACCATGTAAGAATTTCCATCTTTATGCCAATCATACAGTGTTGAAAAGAGCTGAGCTTCTTTTTACTTGTATCAACTCTTTCATTGTCAAGTTTTCTACTTTGCGTTCATTTTTATAAAGACTGAATACAAAAAGAGAAACTGGGCAGTGCCTATAGCCCAGTGGCTAGGGTGCCAGCCACATACACAGAGACAGGCAGGTTCAAACCTGGCCCAGGCCAGCTAAAGCAACAATGACCACTGCAACAACAACAACAACAACAACAACAAAAATAGCCAGGCATTGTGGTGGGTGCCTGTATTCTCAGCTACTTGGGAGGCTGAGGCAAGAGAATTGCTTAAGCCCAGGAGTTTGAGGTTGCTGTGAGCTGTGACGCCATAGCACTCTACTGAGGGCAACATAGTGAGACTTTGTCTCAAAAAAAAAGAAAAAAAAAAAAAAAAAAGAGGAATTGAATGAATTGCCATAACCCACAGAAGGCAACACTGTTGAAACTGGTGACATCCAAAAGTAAAATCTCAAAATGACCATTTAGTGACTGTTCACAGTAGGTTCAGTGATGACAGATTTAGAAGATCAATGTAAAATGTACAAAGTGCTGAATGTGTAAAGGTGAAGAAGCACCCCCTGCCCCATAGAAAGTGGAGATCATGAGGGGTTTGGTGCCTTGGAAACCACTACATTCCCCCTAAAAGGTACAATCCATTGCTAAATGTGGGACCACAGGACAACACAGCCAGCTATTTTAAATAAAGTCTTATGAAGGTCTTTGAATAAAATCTTACCAAGCAGGCCTATCATTTCATTTTGATTGTACACGGATTTACATAGCTTTGGTGGCCAATATTCCTTAGCAACTCAGTAGCAACCGCTTGAGGTCATGGTCTTAATTATAAACTGCCTCCATTCAAGGGGCACTCCAGCACTTCCTGAAGAATATATTTTTCTTCTTTGCCCTATTTGATTTTTCTTTTTTGAAAAAGTTTTATTTTATCTTTGACAAACAATAATTATATGTATTTAGTGGTCCAATGTGCTATTATTGTACCTCATATGGAGTAGAATGAGATACATGTACACATTGTGGAGTGATCAAATCAGCCTAATTAGCATATACATCACTTCATATATTTATCATTTCTTTGTGATGGGAACATTTAAAATCCTCTCTTTTAGCTATTTTGAAATATACAAAGCACTCTTATTACCTACAGTCACTGGGTTGTGCAATAGAACACCAAAACTTATTTCTCCTGTCTAATTTTTTTTTTTTTCTATTAAATCATAGTTGTGTACATTAATGTGATCATGGGGCACCATACACTAGTTTCATAGACCGTTTGACACATTTTCATCACACTGGTCTAACTCTAATTTTACACACATTGACCATTGCTTTTCTGTCTCCATCCAACTCTCTCTTAGTCTCTGTTAACTATTCAACTCTTTACTTCTACAAGTTGTACCTTTTTAGATTTGATGTATAAGTGAGATCATATAGCATTTGTCTTTCTGTGCCTAGCTTATTGTACTTAACACAATCTCCTTTAGGTCATCCATATTGTCACAAATGACAGGATTTCATGTTTTTTATGGCTAAATAATATTCCATCGTGTATATATATATATACTACTTTTTTTTTGAGACAGAGTCTCACTCTGTCACCCAGTTGCTATGAGTGAGGTTGGCTGAATGCCGTGGCCTCAGCCTAGCTCAAAGCAACCTCAGACTCCTGGGCTCAAGTGGTCCTCCTGCCTCAGCCTCCCAAATAGCTGGAACTACAGGTGCCTGTCTGTACTTTTAGTAGAGACAAGGTCTTCCTTTGCTCAGGCTGATCTTGAACTCCTGAGCTTAGGTGATCCTCCCCACTTGGTCTCTCAGAGTGTTAAGATTACAGGCATGAGCGCCCGCACCTGACCCTTCATGTACCACATGTTAATCCATTCGTTCAGTCATGGACACTTCAGTGGATTCCATATCTTGACTGTTGTGAATAATGCTGCAATGAACTTGGGAGTGCCGGTATCTCATCAGCAAACTGATTTCAAGTCCTTTAGGTATATAGTCAATAGTGGGATTGCTGGATCTTATGGTAATTCTATATATTCAGTTTTTTTCAGGAACATTTTCCATAATAGTTATACTAATTTACAGTACTACCAACAGTGTATTAGGGTTCTCTTTCTCCACATCCTCACAAACAGTTATCTTTCGTCTTTTTGTAATTGCCAATCTAATGGCTGTGAGATATCTCATTGTAGTCTTACTTTGCATTTATCTAATGATTACAGATGTTTAGCATTTTTCATATATCTGTCAGCCATTTGTATGTCTCCTTTTGAGAAATGTTTATTGTTATTTATTTTCTTGTTATTGAGTAATTTGTTTTATTTGTATATTTTGGATATTAGCTCCTTATTCAATGTATGATTTACAAATATTTTCTCCCAATCTATGAGTTGTCTCATTGCTCTACTGATGAGTTTTTGCTATACAGAAGCTTTCTGGTTTGATGCAATCCCATTTGTCTATTTTTGCTTTCATTACTTGTGCTTTTGGGGTCATCTCCAAGAAATCTCTGCCCTGATAAATGTCATGGAGATTTCTCCCTATGTTTTCTTCTAGTAGTTTTCCAGTTTTAGGTCTTATGCTTAGGTCTTTAATCCATTTTGAGTTGATTTGTATATATGGTGTGAAATAACAGTCTAATTTTTTTCCTCTCTATATGAGTATCTAGTTATCCCAATGCTGTTTACTAAAAGAAAATTGTCCTTTCCTCATTGTGTGTTCTTGGTACTTTTGTCAAAAATCAAATTGCCTGTAGTTGTGTGGGTTTGTTTCTCAGTTCTATTCCTTTGGTTGATGCATCTGTTTTTATGCTAGTACCATGCTGTTTGATTGCTATAGCTTTGCAGTATATTTTAAAATCTGATAGTGTGTTGGTTCTAATTTGTTCTTTTTGATTAAGATCAGTTTGGCTATTCAGGGTCTTTTGTGGTTCCATATCAATTTTAGGTTTGTTTTTTCTATTTCTGTGAAGAATGGAATTGAAATTTTGATAGAGAATGTATTGAATCTGCAGATTGATTTGGGCAATATGAGAATTTTAATAATACTAATTCTCTAAAGAATGATGTTAAATAATATTTTTAGAATACAGATTAGTACTTATTTATTTCCCTTTTGCCAAAATAAAAATAATATCCAAGCCTCATACCTTTTCCCCAGGCACATTTTTCTAGAAGTATCTAGTGATAGAAGAGTGCATTTCTCACATCATCCTGACCACACTGCTATCTGCCCCTCCCCTTTGCCTAAGCTGACCTGGGGGCTCCATTGGCCATTTTTTACACCTCTGATGCACACACAGACTTAAACCACAGCTTAATAAGTGGCCAATTAGGAAACAGTATGAGACCCCTCTGTCTAATCAATAAACCTTGCAAAAACGTTGTTTAAATTTATTGAAACGGTATTTACATTTTAGCATATTAGTACCAGAATTTTAGAAATTATCTAGTTCAAGAGTCTATTATGGGCTTAAATTCTATCTAGATCTCAAAGGAAAAGAGGGTGATGACAATCACTCTCAGTTGCAGTAGGCTTTCAATTTGTTTCAAAGCACTCTCACATACTGGATCTCACTTTATCCTCATAAGAACTCTATAAGGTGAAGTAGAACAAGATATTTTATCTCCATTTTATAGCTGAGAAAACACACCCACTACATGCAGAACACACACACACACACAGACACACACACACACATGCACGCACGCAAAATCAGTGCACATGGAAAGGAAAAGATAACAAACTCTTTGAGAATCTGAGAGAATTTGAAAGGAGGTAGAGATGAAGCATAGAGAATAAAAAGCAGTGCTTTGTTTAGGAATAGGGGAGTGATCAGTGTCTACTTCTTTATTCCCTCATTTTTAAAAAAATCACAAAATGGACAGAATCACTGCTTATTCAACAACTAGGAGAAAATCACACCATATGAACCTCCAACGGTGGTTAAAGAGGAAAAACAGGACCCAGTCACTGGTCTTTAAATAGATCTCATGTTCACAAATACAGTCAAAGCATTTAGTCTCCTTAGAGCTCTAGGTTTCTTATGGCACCAGAATGCTTTCTATTCCCTAGGGGGGCATGGAGTAAGGAAGTGAGGGAGATGCAAAGAACAGGGACACTCTGTGTAATTAAACTGGTAAATCTTTTTCTTTTGAGAGAAATATAGTTTCTTAGTATTTGATTTTGCAATTTCAATATCAGCACAAATACCAGAGAGTCAGTCTGTGTATCCAGAAGGGCACTGCTTTTAAGGCTGAGGCAGCATATTAACCACTTCACAGAGGGTGGCTGTTTTACATATATCCTATTCAAAGAGATACAGTATAGGCAGCCACCATTTTGCTGTAGTTCCTTTGCAGCAATAAAATGGTGGCATAAATGAAAAATTTCAGACAAAACACATTTCAGCTGTTTGTCATCACCTTTGGTTTCTTCCCCACTTGCATGTTGATATAGCAAGTCTTGATACCTAAAGTATTTTTTAAGGGGATTTTCCCGCCTCAGTTTGGTTTTATAATATTTAAAATGCTCCAACAGACACAGGCACATAATGCTCTTTCTTCCAAAACATGTTACATTTTCACCTCTTAATTATAATTGCATTTGTAAGAAATACTGTGAAAAAAAATCAGTGACAATGAAGGCTAATTTTAACCTGGACAAAAGATTAAAAAAAAAAATCTTTGAGGCTGTCCTACAGAGAACCTTAGGACTAAGTCCTAAGCAATGATTTTGCTTATTTTCCAAGACCCTCCCCCAGTTTAGTTACAGGGGCCATGCTGCAAATACAATCTAAAACTAATGCTTTCTAATTGTCATTAGTGTTTAATTTAAGCCACTGAATCCAGAGGGTGTGAGGCAAATTCACAGAAATCAATTCTAAAGGTTTTGGCATGCTGGTTTCTGCTGGGTAATGGTGAGTTCTGCAGATGTTGATTTTTTTCTTTAATGATGACATCATCACTTGAAAGAGTGGTTTGCTAAGGAACAAGCATTGCTGGCCAGGGGAAGTTGGCTTTCCCTGAAGGAGTCTAAGCACGTCTTGGTCATTATGGCTTCCAATTGCTGTTCCAATGCTGCAAGACGTTCAGAAGGGATTTTGCCCCAAATGAATTTCGACTTTCTATTAGGCATACAGACTACCATTTAGATGTTCCTGGGTTTTTCCGATTTCCCACTTGTATTTCTCTCTCATGTTCTTAATCTATAAATATTTGTGTAAGACAGAATATTTAAAATGGCAGCTTTGCCATGAGTAGTTTCTTTTCTCTTCCTCACTCTCTCCATTCTTCCATTTTTCCCTTTCTTCTTACCTCTCTTATTTCAGCCTTTCCTTCCTTTCTATACATTATTCACTTAAACAACTGTCCACAATAAAGAAAAAATTCACTGAATCAACAGTTCTGCTTACATCATTCTTGATGCCTTTCTTACCCTTTTCAAAATACCAGGTACATTTTCAGCAAGTTGTAATCACTTGGCACATGATGTTTTGTGTTCTTCTTTTTCCAATTAATGTTATTTTTTGCAGACATTTCCACACATTGAAACAAACCACCTGCTCTATGCGCTAATGGCTGTGCACTGCCCCACAGAGTTGATATGATATTCTTGGCTTCATGACTCTCCTTTCTGTTAGGCATTTGAGCTGTTTCCAATTTTCTCCTAATATAAATGGCTTTGATATAAATATACTTATAAAATTATGCTTTGTCTTTTGGATTATTTCTTTGGGACATAGTCTCTTAAGTGAGATTACTAGATCAAAGGCTAGGCGTAATTTTAAAGCTCTTATGTCAGCTCTACCATTCAGCAGCTCTCACCTAAATCCTCCGTCCACAATGCTGCCCAACAGTTCCAGTTAAGTTGACCTGTCTTCATGCCTTTCATAACTGAAACATTGTTATTTACAACTTTAGAGAATTTTTTTCACTATGATCTTTTTACTTTCTTCTCCAGAATTAAAAATACTAATTAGTGAGCATTAGGGAGATGACCAGATCTTTTGAGAAAAACCACATTAAATACTCATTTGAAAATGCAGAGTTTCATTTGCACCCTGTGGCTCGCCTGTTTGAGTCAACCAATAGCCTATGGTCATTGCACAGAGGATTGAGCTCTGCCAGACCCCCCCCCCCCCCCATGGGCCTGTCTGGGACTGTCTGATTTAGTTTTCCTTTTTTGGTGAGAAATCAACTTTTATTCTGTTAAGACTGGTTTTCTTCTTGTACTCATTCATTCATTCATTCATCCTACAAATATTTGTTGACTAATCCCTTTTGCCAAGGATTGTGCAAAGTGCTGTGGCAGGCACCTACACAGCAGCCTGAGTTACACATGGCTGGTTAGAGGCTGCTTGGGCCAAACAGTGGCTGAGCTGCACTTAGGGGCACAGCTGGCCAAGTGTTGGCAAGCATAGCCTTCATCCTGAACAGTGCACTGTTTATATCAAATTTTAAAATTGCAGACACAATTATTTACACGCTGAGTTCCATACCTTCACAAGAACTCAAGCTGTCAGCATAATATATCTCGTTACAACCAGCATTGGGCATGGAAAAGATTATTTTTCAAGGCCGTGAGTGCAAAACATCAATTAGTCATAGAAGAGAACAGTTAGCTGGCATGTGGTGGAGATTTTGCACCTTTGGGAGGGAGAGGAAATGCATTTACTTAATCTTTTATAGCTGAATCAAATGAAAAAGGAGACAACAAAACCATTCAATTTGGGTTAGTTGATTCTTTAATCAACCAAATAATTCCATGCCTCTCAATTAACTTCAGATGCACACAGTGAACAGAGAACAGAGACAGCTAGGAAGGTGGCCTTTCAATATGCCTTCAATATTCACAAGCAGCATTACCACAGTTGGGCAGGAGGCTATAGAAATCAATAGCAGCTTTCTTGGGCTTCAGTCCTGAAAGCTGCAGCTGCCCTGGAAAAACTACCTTTCCTTTTGTCACTTTTGATTTCTCTCCTCAAATAAGAGAAAGGCCAGAATCAACAAATATGAACCAAATGTGGGGTTCTGGGATTTAGTCCTGAAGGGTTGTTCTATGTAAAAAAATTGGTAAGCATCTCTGAACTGATGTTTCTACTTGGTCCTATAGAGGAATGATTAAATTGAATGGTCTGTATTTTTGAGATAATCTCGGAAATGTGAATATGGATGGGCTATTACATGATAAGAGGGAATTATTATTAATTGTATTAGCTATGAAAATGACATTCAGTTTATCTAAGAAAATGTTTATACCTTATTAAAGGGTGTCTGAAGTAAGGCAAACCAACATGATTCTGGTATTTGCTTTAGTATGCTGCAATTAGAGGCAAATAGGAGGTGAAAAGATAAAACAAGTATGACAAAATCATAATTACTACTCAAGCCAGTGACTGGGTCAATGGGGCTCCACTGTCCTATCTTTTCTCCTTTTTTTCCTTTTCTTTCTTTCTTTTTTTTTTTTTTTTTTTTTTCCTTTTGGAAACAGAGTATTCATTGGTCACCCTAAGTATATTTCCATTGCATTTTAGCTTACACCAACCTCAAACTCTTAGACTCAAGTGATTTTCTTGCCTCAGCCCCCCCCCCCAAGTAGCTGGGACTACATATAGAGGATTAAACATCATACTTACTACAACAGCCACCAATATCATAATTCATTTGAGGAATTGCTGAGAACAAGACATTCTCCTGGCAATCCTGGAAATCTCTTGTGACTTGGAAGACAAGCCACCAAGTAACTCAGTAATCCCAGAGGGACAAAGTTCAGTCCTGTAGTAGTAAGGCTAATGTTAAATATTAAGCATTTTATGGCAGTTCCTTGAAGGATTAGTGGAGAAAAATTGCATGTAGTATTTTGGAGATCATTTCCCTTACCACCCTTGAAAATCATTTCCTTGTGTACATACTCTGTTGGCACCTATGAGATCATTTCCCTGAGCACGAAGCACCTGCATGTCTTTGCTTGGTAATCTTTCCACCCATTATGTATCTTGTCAATAAAAGGACTCTACAAGAAGTGCTCAGGGCTATCCTACACCTATGATTAGCCTCACCTCTTGCAGCGTGTACTGTCAATCCATGTCTCAATGTGACCATTTATGCGGTCGCAACTCTACAGGTGCCCACCACAACACCTAGCTTTTTTTTTTTTTTTTTTTAGATTTGGGGTGTTGCGCAAGCTGGGGTCTAACCTGTTGGGTCAGGCAATCCACCCATCTTATCCTCCCAAGTATTTGGGATTATGGGTGTGAGCCACCACACCCAGCCCTTTTTCCCCTTTTCTATGCTTTGAACAGATTTGAGACAAGGTCTCACTCTGTTTCCCTGGGTAGAGCATCATAGCTCATAGCAACCTCAAATTGTTGGGCTTGAGCAATGTTCTTGCCTCAGCCTCCTGAGTTGCTGGGACTACAGGTGCCTGCCACAATGCCTTTTTCTATTTGAAATTTTTCTAATAAAAAGAGTTTTAAATGAGTGGCTTAAATGGAGCACCAGTTTGTTTTTTTATTAGATCGATAGGATTTTGGAGGCAGATCTTTTGAGATGGCCAGTTTAAAAAATTAAGAGCAGCATTGTTTGATGTTATATGACTTCATGATATGTCCTTACATTGTTGTGTGTTTTAAGCAACAGTTTTCCAAAATTGAGCCTTTTCAATGTGCCTTTTCAAAATTGAACATTGTAGCCGGCCTCTTTAAGAAATGCAGTGAAAGCTGAGTGGCAGTGCCTTTTAGTCTCATCTACTCAGGAGGCTGAGATGGGAGGATTGCTTGAGACCAGATGTTGAGTACTAGCCTGGGCAGCAGCAACAACACCAACAACAAAAGGAACAAAAAAGAGGAGAGGGGAGGGGAGGGGAGGAGAGGAGACAAAAGGAAAGGAGAGGAGAGAAAGGAAGAAATGGAGCTTTTTAAAAGACATATTATATAGGGACAAAAAAAGGTATAAATCAACATATGACATTTCGACATTAATGGGAATGGAATGGAGCAGGAAATACCAAGTCTTGCTAAATCAAGGATAACACTGAGACTGGCTAAAAGTAAGGACAGCTAGGGCTGTATCCTTACCTTTGCATACAATGGCAGCACCATAACAACTGTTAAATCACAGGGTGATTAATGTGAAATATACCTCTGTTTAACAACAGTATTTGTAAATACAGCATAATAGTTCTTCAGTTTCGCAAGAAACTGCTGTAAGGGCGAAAAAAGTAAGGCATTCCAGGTAATATGGAGTATGTCACATGGGCACCTTATACAATTTATTGTTTCACCTTGGGTTTGGGAGAGTGTTTTATTTATCTCTTTCTGTAAATGACAGCACAGGTTCGTTTATTCAGCTGGGGGCCTCCAGAGTCTACAGATGGATTGTTAGGTGACTTTCCTGGCACCTGAGTAACTAACCTTGTGTCATGTGGAAACTTTTTTATCTCAGTTGATCTCCTTTGCACCCTCCCGAATAAAACTTCCCCTCAACTAGGAAAGGTCTCTTCTCCATAAAAGATAATGCCCCTGATTGACAAGCATGGATCCTGACTAATGGGCACCAGTATAGCAGGCATTCATTACTAAGAAGGAGGAGTCACCATACTGGGACCTGAGGTTGCATTGTAATTGATTGTCTGCCTGGGCTGCCTACCTGTGCCTGTGCTGATCTTGCAGGATATTCACATGAAGCCTTTCCTTAACACATTCTTCAGACTGTGCTGGAGAGATTAAAAAAAAAAAAAGCACATCCTTGGAACCATCCCTGATATTAAGGATCATTTCTAAAATCATAAACTGAGAAACCCCTGAGTTTGATAGAGAACTTAGGAATTTTAAACACTTTTCTTAGGTGCATTAAGGAAAGCTTATTTCTACATTTAAATCTGAATGTGATCTTCGGTCTTTGACAAATCACTGTCACCTTGCCAATTGATTAAAATGATTGATCTGGCATTGACTGTGTTGCACAGAGATATGGCCGGGCCGCTGCCTTTGGAGAGCAGCCAAAACTGCTGGGCCCCAGCCACTTCAGGCACAGATGTGCCTGCCTTTCCTGTGTGGATGTTTTCCAGAAATGTTGGCTGCGATGTCTGGCTTTGTAAATTAAACCATATTTTCCCCAACAACCTCTGTCATAGAGTTATAGCTGTATTCATGAGGATTCTCTAGCTACTAACAAGTAATACAAATCATGTTTTAGAATGTGACAAAGGTTTTCTAAACCACAATAAAAAGATGACATGACTTTCAAAAATCACATATTTTAAGTAAATTCTAAATCAAATAGTAAATCATTGAACAGTAAATGGTTAAAAATACTACTCTGATTACATCCGAAGGTGTGTCCCGTGTGTGGCCTTAGTTAGTTACATGTATTCCATTGCTCACCTCTCCCTAGATAAATGTTTTCTTTGCTCAATGCCCTTTTAAGTTTAGTCTAGAGAAGAAATCTTATCTTTCTGCATAGTTGAGGCAGGAGATGCTAGCTGAAGAATAATTACCATAATTTTTTACTTCTGTAGGTGTATTCTACTTAATGAGTTGTGTCTAAGTGAGATCCACCTATATTTGGACGATATCCATGAACATTCTGACACCTGAAGTTTTTTTTTACTATTACTTGTTCTCTTTCTGCCCCTCCTTTGTGGGGTATTATCTTAGTAGTATTCATATAGGCATTAATAATAAAGAAGTTGGGCATGTCATGAGAAAAGACATGAAAATCTCCACCTTGAATTTAAAACAATAGTGCTTACACTAACCTCCTCCAAACTTTGCTCCAAGCTAGATTTTCCTGTAAGTTTCCAACCCAGCTGAAAATAGCTTTAATTGGTTGTTTTATTTTTTTTTAATTTACAACTATATTTCAGCTAAAAAATATTTAAAACACCAAATAAACAAAATGGAAACACAGGTCCCATTGTCCTATTGTAACATCCATTTCTCCAAAGAGTAAACCGTCCTGAATGTCATATGGAAGCTAATCAGCAATTTTTTAGATCCAATTTTCCATGTTTTTCTTGAAAGTCTGAGCTCTGAAAAATTACAGAAAATGAATCAATGAGAGAGAGAAATCACAACCTAAAACAGAATTCTCAAAGAAAAAATGTAGGAGTGCAAATGGAATTTATTCATAGGAAACTTCTCTTTATTCTCAAAAGATGACATTTTTCAAGTCACAATGTTTGAAAAGCCTAACATGAGTTTCTGTCTGTGTCTACATAATGCTAAACATCTGAATTAAAATGGAAAAATATGTATTTCTTAGCTACACAACAACAAACACTTGCAAATATCCATAGCATTGACTGTTCCAGTCAATTAAGGATATGTGGAAAGAGCCAATGTTACATGCACCAATATGCCAACTTTTCAGTAATAACCCAGATTTAATTTCCTCTCAAATTAACATGATATTCATTAATTTGACAGTGTATCTATTGCTACTTCCAATGAAAACACGTATACAAAAGACTCCTGGCTGCATTTTAAATGAAAACCTGCAGCATATTAGAATCAATCATTTGTCTAATGTTGGTAAATTCATTGTTTTTCTTTCATTTAAAAAATTTTACTCTTATAGCATGGCCTTGCCCTGTGAATCTGCAGGCACATTGTTAATAAATGCTTTTGCAAATATGATTATGCAAAGAACAAATGAATATTGATTAAACTGAATAATGCATTATTTTCTAGGATAAGTATATTAAATTAACTCTCAGTGAACAAACAGCATGAATTAAACTAGTTAATTTTTTGAAGCTGTAACTAGCTTATTCTGTATTGCTATGAACATTCAGACTGAAATGTGAAGCGGCCCTGGCATTTGCACTGATTTTTCTTTTCTTTTTAATTGTGCCTTTTAAAATGTGTATAAATAATTTAAATCCCATAAAAGAAAGTTAGAAAAATCAGATATAGAAAAAAGAAAAGAGAACACCTTATAGCCTCTTCACTCAACACAACCATTGTTAAAATCTGTGCTTTCTTATCATGATAGATTTCATTGAACGTCAGTCTTTTCAAATGTTGACTTCTTTTCTGCATTATAATACAAACTTTAAAATTTGATCTTACTGTTTTTCTTCACCTTTTTATACTTACTGAGGTTGCAGATGGTTAACAGAGTTAACTCTAACAGAGTTAATCACGTTAGAAAACAAATCAATTATTTCGTAGCTACAGATCTTGGGCTTTAGGTATATTTTACTTGGAACTATTTATTCCAGAGAATATAAGGAAGTCTCTAGAAGTGTTTGTTTGTAGCAGTTAAGAAGTAAAATAACACATAGTTGGGGATGAGGAGGGATTCCTAATTGTCAACTGGTTTGGTTTAAGTATTCCAAGACTGCTATTATTATGATGCACCAGGTACATGGCATTCACCTTCAAACAGTCATGGAAAGTGAGTAATATCAGCATCTGGATTTTCAAATGGGGTAACTGAGTCTCAGAGATTTTAATTGTGTTACCCAAGATCACACAGCTAGCTGTCAATGTCAGTTGTTTTTTTTTTTTTTTTTTTTTTTATACATAAAACCACTATGTTGCCCTCATTATAGGGCCGTACCGTCACAGCTCAAATCAACCACAAAATCTTAAGACATTCTCTTGCCTCAGCCACC
>CAUYPK010031002.1:0-14766 GCA_963574355.1 Loris lydekkerianus
ATAGACCGTTTGACACATTTTCATCACACTGGTTAACATAGCCTTCCTGGCATTTTCTTAGTTATTGTGCTAAGACATTTACATTCCACGTTTACTAAGTTTCACATATACCCTTGTAAGATGCACCAGGTTTTTTTCACTTCTAACTTGACAACCCTAGGAGGAGGTTCAATGTCAAATGTATCTTTTGTTAATAAAAATAAAGAAAGCAAGTGTCTGTATAGCTCTCTGCCAACCTTTTATGATTAACTTTGTGAATCTCCTCTTGATCAAGTGACACAACTTTGACTATAGAATTTCATTTCATTTTATTTTATTTTATTTTTTTGAGACTGAGTCTTACTTTCGCCCTCAGTAGAGTTCCATGGCGTCATAGCTCACAGCAACCTCAAACTCTTGGGCACAAGTTGATCCTCTTGCCTCACTCCCCCAAATAGCTGGAACTATAGGCGCCCACCACAACTCCTGGGTGTTGACTATGGAATTTTATATGTTGTTATGTGTTAGACTCAGGAAGCATTGTGTTACTTGAAGTTATTTTTCATCCCATCAATTGAATTTAAACTGTATGGGATAATGTAAAACTATCATTTATCTGAAAGTACTTCTGATGTCAATTCCAGGGAAAGGCAACAAATTTGCATGTAATTATCTCTTCAAGTTTTCTGATTCTCTAGGTTAATAATGAAGAAATAGTTGTTTCTTTTTTAAATTAAATCATAACTGTATACGTTAATGCACTTATGGGGTGCAATGTGCTGATTTTATAAACAATTTGGAATGCTTACATCAAACTGGTTAACATAGCCTTCACCTCACAGTTGTTTCTTTCTGATTCTGCTTTCCCAAGATTTAATGGAATCAGGCAGAATTATTTGTTAAGAAGAATGGTATGGATTATTGAGCTTGGAAGAGAGGAATATCACAACATTTAAACTGAAAAGGATCTTGGAAAGTATAAATATCAGACTGGTGTAAAAAAAGATCTAGGTTATGATTCATGCTGTATCTCCTGATCCTGTGACCTTCAACAAGTTACTTCCTGAATCCATCTATCAATTGGGGATAATCTTTATTAAACAAGTGTTTATTGAGTACTTGGATTGTTGTAAAGTGATGAACAAATAGAATGTATTTTCAACCATCATGTGCCCCAGTGTCATCTTTTACAAATGGAGACTCCAAGATCTTGAGAGCCTGTGTGACTTCTAGAAGCAGGGTCAGGATTAAAACCCAGGTCTCCCTGTTTGTTCAGTTGAGACTTTTTTTTTTTTTTTTTTTTTTTTTTTGAGACAGAGCCTCAAGCTGTCACTCTGGGTAGAGTGCTGTGGCATCATAGCTCATAGCAACCTCCAACTCCTGGGCTCAATTGATTCTCCTGCCTCCCAACTAGCTGGGACAACACCCTGCTATTTTTTGGTTGCAGCCATCATTGTTGTTTGGTGGGCCCGGGCTAGATTCGAACCCGCCAGCTCAGGTGTATGTGGCTGGCACCTTAGCTGCTTGAGCCACAGGCGCCTAGCCTCTTCAGTTAAGATTTATGAGGGCAAAGTGGCACACTGTATCACACTGCTTACTAATGGCTATTCAAGTAATGATCATCTAACACTGTCATCCGAGAACCTTGTAAATTTACCTCTTTTGTGATAAATTTTGAGAATTGATGGTTACTGCCTTAGTAGTTATATTTGCAAAACCCTATCCATGTAGTCAATTCATTTCTACTTCATTTACCACATATTTACTGAGCAGCCACTCCTTGCTCGAGATACATTGATAAGCAAATAAAACAATCCTTCTTCTCATGGAGCTTCCACTATATTCTAATGTACCCTCCTCAAAAGGCTTTGGAAATCTTTCTCAACCAAAATATGATGTTTTTCTTCTGCCCTTGGCTGGACCAAAGGTGATGGTAGATAATAAAATGATGAGTATTATTACTATTACTAATATTTACCTTACAGTGTGTTAGTATTTTTGCATGATTTTGAGAGATAAGACAGACCTGTTAGCCTTGTTTTTGTTTTTGTTTTGTTTTTAATTTTTCTTGAGACAGAGTCTCATTATGTCACCCTTGGTACAGTGCCGTGGCGTCACATCTCACAGCAATCTCAAACTCTTGGACTTAAATGATTCTCTTGCCTCAGCCTCCAAAGTAGCTGGAACTATGGGTGCTCGCCACGACACTAGGCTATTTTTTGTTGTAGTTGTCTTTGTTGTTTAGCCAGCCCAGGCCCGGTTTTAACCCACCAGCCTTGGTATATGTGGCTGGAGCTGTAATCACTGTGCTACGGGCACCGAGCCATAGTTGTTATTGTTGTTTGGCAGGCCCGGGCTGGGTTTGAACCCACCGCCCTAGCTGCTGAGCTATAGGCACAGAGCCTAGCCTGTTTTTTATTTTATTTTATTTTATTTTATTTTATTTATTTTTTAATTAATTAATTTATTTTTTTTGTAGAGACAGAGTCTCACTTTACCACCCTCGGTGGAGTGCTGTGAAGTCACAGGACCCACAGCAACCTCCAGCTCTTGGGCTTCGCGATTCTCCTGCCTCAGCCTCCTGAGCAGCTGGGATTACAGGCGCCCGCCACAACGCCTGGCTGTTTTTTGGTTGCAGTTCGGCGGGGCTGGGTTTTAACCCGCCACCCTCGGTATATGGGGCAGGTGCCCTACTCACTGAGCCACAGGCGCCACCCCCTAGCCTGTTTTTTAGATGGAAAAACAAGATTTGAGAGGGAACATAGAGTAATGGTTATGATCATGGACTCTGGCATCAGACTGCCTAGATTTGAATCCTGACTCTAATACTCAGTAGCTGTGACTTTGGGCAAGGTACTCAACCTCTCTGGGCCCGTTTCCTCATCTCTGAATGTGTTGGTAATAGTACATCTGTTTTAATCATAAGATAGTTGCAGAGTATTTAGAACCCTGCTCAATACCTAGTAAGTGCTGAATAATTGTTTAGGATAAATTTGCCTTGGGCCTTATCACTAGCTGTTAGCAGATGTGACTTGAATGTGTACACTTCTGATTCCAAAGCCTGATGACATAGCAACTGGTACTGTACTGCTTCCCTTAGGCATCAACACTCAGCCTGTGGACCACAGACCACTGATGCTCCATAACCTGAGATCAGTGGTGATTTGAAAGTGCATTATTGTTTGACAGTTCTTACAGGTAGTAAGATAAGAAAAAGAGAAGAAAATAGGAGGTAAGAGTTTTCAGAAGCCACATTTAACCTCTGGCTTTTAATATTTATTTTCATGGACTGGGCATGGTGACTCATGCCTATAATCCTAGCACTCTGGGAGGCCAAGACAGGTGGATTGCTTGAGCTCAGGAGTTCAAGACCAGCCTGAGCAAGAGTGAGACCCTGTCTCTACTAAAAATAGAAAAACTAGCTGGGCATTGTGGTGGCAAGAGCCACCAGATACTTGGGAGGCTGAGGCAAGAGGATCACTTGAGCCCAAGAGTTTGAGGTTGCTGTGAGCTACAATGATGCCACCGCACTCTACATGGGATAACAGAGTAAGATTCTGTCTCAAAAGAAAAAAAATTGGTTCAGCGCCTGTGGCTCAAGCCACATACACCCGAGCTGGCGGGTTCGAATCCAGCCAGGGCCCACCAAACAACAATGACAGCTGCAACCAAAAAATAGCCAGGCATTGTGGCGGGGCACCTGTAGTCCCAGCTAGTTGGGAGGTGGAGGCAGGAGAATCGCTTGAGCCCAGGAGTTGGACGTTGCTGTGAGCTGTGATGCCACAGTACTCTACCCAGTATGACACCTTCAGGCTCTGTCTCAAAAAAAAAAAAAGAAAAAGAAAGAAAAAAAATTTATTTTTTTTTCATGTGACTATGGATGGTACATAAGAAGGATTTGGTACTTCCAAATATGGTTTGTCGGGTCTTTGGTTTTGCCTCGAGATACTGGAGTGCTGAGGTCTCATGTGACCTTGGGGAAGTGCCCTTAAGTATGGGATGGCAGTTAACTATAGAGAAGTCTGGACATATTTGGCAGAAGTTCTTCATATAAACACATTTAAAAAAATCTTGGTTTGAATTGTGAAATAGGTTATTCTGGTTGCATGGTCACCGTGATACCTTCCCAGATATCAGCTGTTGATTTGAATTGAGGCATGAATGAATAAATGAATTGGTAAACTTCCAATCTCAACTGTGAATGGAAGGAATAGATAGAGACTCTGTCCTGAGGGTTAAGGGAGCACAACATTGCCTTCTAGACCAACTGCTTTCAAAATTTTTATTGAAAGCTTAATGCTGCCTAGCACTGTTCTGTACCCTAGGAATGCAGTTGTCAACAAAAATAATGGAGTTTATATTGTAGTCCTGGGGAAAATAAACAAGTAGCAAAATAAGAAAATTGTAGCTACTAAGTGCTATAAAGAAGATAAAATCGGATAGAGAGGTAGAGGGAGTAGGGGTGACTTTAACTGGGTGGCTGGGGAAGACCTCACAGAAGAGTTTGAATTGAAACTGTAATGATAAGAAAACAGCTATTTAGCATTTTGGGGAAAGAGATTTCAAGCAGAAAGAGCATCTGCAAAGCTCCCAAGTTAGGTATGACCTTAGTGTGTTGAGGCTAAGAACTAAGGCCAGTGTGACTGATATAGGTTGTCACAAGGAGGAGAAGGTCTCAGGAAGAGGTGGGGTCCAGGGCCATGTGGTCTTCTGTAAGGAAATTGGGTTTTACTCTAAGTGTAGTGAAAATCCACTGGAAGGTTTTAAGCCAGAGTGTGACATGATCTGATTTATGCTTAAGAAAAACTATCGAGGATGCTGCATGGTTGATGTGCCAGGGACGGTCAAAAGAAGAGGCAGGGAGACCAGTGGGGACTGCTGGACTTGTCCAGGGAGCAGTGAAGGTGTTTGGATCAAGATAATGAGGTGTTTTCTGAATCTGGATATATTTTAGAGGCAGATGGGTTAGATAAAGAATGTGACAAAGAATAAATAGAACTCCTAGTTTTGAGGCCTTAGCAACTGAGGCAGGGGTGAACTTGAATTCAGTAGTCACGTGTTGGCATAGTTCTTCTAAAACTCAGACATGGGCAGAAACTCATTTGTAAATTCTTGATCCTTTTACCCAGTTCTCAAGTGCCTTATTTCACAGAAAGCCAGATAAGATTAAGTGTCTTACCCAAGGGCCCTCACTTGAGTGTGAGCATCATGTCCTAAGTGAGCCCTGTTCTGTCTCTAGTCTTTTTTTTTTTTTGGAGACAGAGTCTCACTTTGTTTCTCTGGGTAGAGTGCTGTAGCATCATAGCTCACAGCAACCTCCAACTCCTGGGCTTAGGCAATTCTCTTGCCCCAGCTTCCCGAGTAGCTGGGACTACAGGTGCCCATCACAATGCCCGGCTATTTTTTGTTGCAGTTTGGCTGGGGTCAGGTTCGAACTCGCCACCTTCGGTATATGGGGCTGGTGCCCTACTCACCGAGCCACAGGCACCGCCCTTTCCTGTGGTCTTTAAAAAGCAGTGTGGGTGGCCTGGTGTCAGCTGAGGTGGAAAGAGCTTAGTCCAGGAGTTCCAGGCTGCAGCGAGCTGTGATCACACCACTGCACTCCAGCCTGGGCAACAGAGTGAGATCCTGTTTCTGAAAAATGCACAAATAAGTAAGAAAATAAAGCAGGACATGGAATATCAGGAACCTTAGGGAGATTTCCTGTGCTACTGACTTACTGGGTAGCTTCAGGCAAAGTCTCAACTCTCTGTGGCTTTCAGATTACACAAATGCAAAATGGAGTTATTAGTAGCTGTCCTCTAATACAGAAGTGTTTTGAGGGCCTAACAATATTTGAAAAGTTTCTTAAACTCTGTTTAGTGCAGTATAAAGATATGTGAATATTTTCTGGTGTATTTTTTTTTTGAGACAGAGTCTCACTTTGTCACCCTTTCTGTAGAGTGCTGTAGTGTCCCAGCTCACAGCAACCTCCAGCCCTTGGGCTTAGGCGATTCTCTTGCCTCAGCCTCCCGAGTAGCTGGAACTACAGGCGCCTGCCACAATGCCCGGCTATTTTTTTTTTTTTTTTTTTTTTTTTTTTTGAGACGGAGTCTCAGTTTATGGCCCTTGGTAGAGTGCCATGGCATCACACAGCTCACAGCAACCTCCAACTCCGGGGCTTAAGCGATTCTCTTGCCTCAGCCTCTGGAGTAGCTGAGACTACAGGCGCCCACCACAACGCCTGGCTATTTTTTTGTTGCAGTTTGACTGGGGCCGGGTTTGAACCTGTCACCCTCCGTATATGGGGCCGGTGCCTTACTGACTGAGCCACAGGCGCCACCCTCAGCTCTTTTTTTGTTGGAGTTTGGCCGGGGCTGGGTTTGAAACCGCCACCCTCAGTATATGGGGCCGGTGCCCTACTCACTGAGCCACAGGCGCCGCCCAGGCCTTTTCTAATATTGACAATAAAGGTAATCTTTTCCCTCAAATTGTCCCAGAATGGATCTCTTTTATTTTAGAAGTCATGAAGGGTGTAGAGAATGGTTTTCTTGGGTTCACTCTGCAAGCCTGGATGAGAGGAAAGGGCATCAGCTTTGGTGCAAGTCTGGAATTTCACCTTGCTATGGGCAAAATAGTCGACATACCAGACCTTCAGTTTGTTCTTCTTCTTCTGGGCACAGTGACTTCTGCCTCCCAGGGTAGTTGTATTGTGTGTATAAAGTACTTGGGGCTAACAGGCAGCTGGGGAACGTCAGTCTCTATCCCCAGCCCCTGTCGGATGGCCTGCAATCTCTATTGCCCCAGCCTTTATCTTCAGTTCATATGTTTAAAAAAAGCCCAGTTCTAAGGAAATTGCTGTTCTTCCCACAGTCTCCCTATATAGCAGATAAGTAGTAGTTGTTCAAGAAAAGCTGTTTGGGGCAGTGCCTGTGGCTCAAAAAGGTAGGGTGCTGGCCCCATATGCTGGAGGTGGCGGGTTCAAACCCAGCCCTGGCCAAAAACTGCAAAAAAAAGAAAAAAGAAAAAAAAGAAAACCTCTTTGGTGGCTCAACAGCTGTAGCTCAAGCAGCTAGGGTGCCCCCCACATACAGTGGAGCTGGCAGGTTTGAATCTAGCCCAGGCCTGCCAAACAACAATGACAACTACAACCAAAAAATAGCTGGCCATTGTGGCAGGTGCCTGTAGTCGCAGCTACTTGGGAAGCTGAGACAAGGGAATTGCTTAAGCCCAAGAGTTAGAGGTTGCTGTGAGTTGTGATGCCTGAGCACTCTACCGAGGGCAACAAAATGAGACTCTGTCTCAAAAAAACAAAAACAAACAAAAAAAAAAACCTCTTTGGTACCACTGTGAATGAGTTGGGGAAATAGGTAGAAATTAATCTGCCAATTTCCTATTTTTATTCTCTAAGTTAAGGGGCAACATTTGGAAAGCAAGCTTTAGAATTAACATTTGCAGTATTCTCATCATTAAATAGTAAAGTCTGGGTCCTTGGTGAATTTGGGCCTAGCAAGTATTTTTGCTTTCACCCTGCAGGGAGGGAACTTTTAATTCTGTGGGCATTTGTGGGAGGCACCAAAGAAATATCAGGTGTTTCTTCAACACCCACTAGCTTCTTCAGTGCCTTGTGGCTGGGCTCCTTCACCTTCTCCTGGTGACATTGGTGGTGGTGTTATTTATAAGCATTCACTGCGTCATGACTGTGGTCACTGATAGAACTACAGAGCTGACTTAAGGGCCCTGCCTGTGGAATGAAGAAGTCTTTTAAGTAACTTTAATACATCAGGCTGTAGCAAGGAGTGGGTTGGGGGATTTGCTGGGTGGGGCTAAGCACAGACTTAGCCATCCATCCTGGATGGATGTAGTTAGTGGCGTGTTTGGTGTGCCCACTGCTGTGGGTTAACAAGACACCCATCCAGCTCTGGGTAGACAGAAGAACCACATCAGCCACCCTGTATTGAGCTTTCAAGCCTGCTACACACGTCACAGAACTGGATCTTGTTTTACAAATGTTGCCTTGCTTGTCCTTCACAGCAGCCCTCACAAACGTAATAATAGACTGTCTTCACAGTGATGAAACAGGCCCAGGGAGGTGAAGTCGCTCATCTGAGGTTACAGCAGTGCACAGCAAAGCCAGTTTTTGAATGCAGGTTTGTTTGACCACAGAGGCCAGTCTTCTTAGCCAAACTGTTTCCCTGGAGTGTTCCCCAGGGGGCAGGGAGTGGAATGGAAACTAGGTATGTGTGGAGTAGGCTAGATGTAGGGGACACAGTTCAGATGGCTCAGTGCCTGTCTGGGCATTTGTTCCTTTGGGGCTGTGACTGCCTCCTGCTCTAATTACCAGTGAGACTGGTGAGGAGAGGCTAAAGGTGTGGCTCTCCCAGAGGCAGCTTTATTCCTCACTGGCTGCCTGTGGAGTTTGCAGAGGACACCCTTCTCTGGTGTGCTGGTGCAGAGCTGCAGCCTGTGGGGCCAAAGCTGGCCTGGGAGGTGCACTCAATTCGCTTGTGCCAGGATTCTCTGCTGTGCATATGGGCAGCGGAGGAGATTGGCAGATGAGTGCATCTATCAGCTGCTTCCTTAAAGGAGCCCCTACTGCCTTTAGTGCCCATTTAGAAGCTGTGACTTACATGGACATGGCTCCTTGCCCCCTCTCCAAGCCTCTGTAAAGGGCTGCATCACTTTTTTTCCTGCCAGTTGCATAGCAACCAAGCTAGCTGACTGCCTGCTGGCAGGAGGGAATTGTTTAGCTTTGAATTTTTAAGAGAGGTGCCAGGCATCGCCTGCCAGCAATAGGAGAAGATTGTTAGAAGTCCTGTGGAGGTGTGGGAGGATGCTTCTCCTTAGGAGGGTGTTGGCTGACATGCATTCCCATGCTGCCTACTTAGAGCCCACCTGAGCTTCCCTGCTGGGAAGAACCACACCTCATTGCTAAGAGCTGTGAGCCTAATTGTGGCTTCTGATGGCATGCTGAGGGCCAAGATCAGAAGAACCAGAGGTCCATCCCGACAGAGACCCAGAAGTCATCCTTCTGGTCAAATGGGCTGCCTCAGAAGGTAGTTAGTTCTTCACCATTTCACTGCTGAGACCTGCTGTTCTGGTGCTTGCCATCTGCTCTGGGGCTGTCTGTTTGTTTGTTTTTTTTTTTCAGTTTTTGGCCGGGGCTGGGTTTGAACCCGCCACCTCTAGCATATGGGGCTGGTGCACTACCCTTTTGAGCCACAGCTCTGGGGCTGTCATCTTTGGTAGCTGGGAAGGGAGAAGTGGAGGGCACAGTGGAAACACAGCAGCCATCATCTTTTCTCCAGTGCATAGGCAGGCGGTGTGTTGGTGGCAGCATCCCATTCTCCAGGAGAACTGAGTAACAGCAGTTTATGTTCTCCAGTGCCTGCCAGAAACGCAGCTGCTGAGCTCTGTGCTTTCCTTACAGCTTTTCCTTTTTTTTTTTTTTTCTTTTTTTGAGACAGAGTCTCAAGCTGTCAGCCTGGGTAGAGTGCAGTGGTGTCACAGCTCACAGCAATTTCCAACTCTTGGACTTAAGCGATTCTCTTGCCTCAGCCTCCCAAGTAGCTAGGACTACAGGTGCCCATCACAATGCCTGACTATTTTTTGGTTGTAGTTGTCATTGTTGTTTTAGCAGGCCGGGCTGGGTTCGAACCTGCCAGCCCTGGTGTATGTAGCTGGCGCCCTACCCACTGAGCTACAGGCACCACTCCTTACAGCTTCTCCTTATAGGGTGCATAAATACTCTCTTTCCTTTTCTTCATCCCAGTCCCCAAGGCAACCACTGATAGGAATTTTGTGTTTATTGCTCTAAACTTTTCTATTTACAAGCTGGACATTCTTTTTAATCCTTGCAAAATCTCTGCTCTTTATTCCCATGTTACAGAAGAGAAATTGAGGCTCAGAGAGGGAAAATCCCACAGCTAGGGAAGCTAGGGAAGCCAGACCCCTCAAACTGCAGAATGGATGCCACTTCTGTGACTGGACACTTGCCTTGGACTCTGTTGCCACAGGTGCACTCTGACAGGTGCCTGGTAACTTCTCTGTCACTTGCTGAAGCAACTGTCTCAAGAGACCTGGTCTCCTTCAGGAGCCCAGCCTGTAAGGGCAGTTTAACCACCTCCACTCTCAGCTTGCTCTCAGTGCTGGGGCCCTTGATACCTGCTCCTCAGCGTGTGCCATGCTTGACAGGTTGGGTGGAATCCTGCCTGAGAATATGTCAGTCACTTTGGATTGGGCTGTTCTCTGGATACAAGTCGTCCCAAAGGAAGCCTTCCATTCTTTGGGAAGAAAGGGCAGTATGTTTGACCTTGTCCGAGTCAGGGTAGGGTCAGAGTTTTAAGTGGATACCAATGTGACATGCCATGGGGCAGGTCTTTTTCCACGTGCCTGGCTCTGTGAACCAGCACTAATGGCTCCCCACAGCTCCTGCCAGAGCACTCGCTGCTCTGTACAGTGGAGGAGACTTCTGTTCAAATCATGGCTCTGCCTTCTTCCATTTTATCACTGAACTTCTTAATGTGTCAGACACTGTTCTGGGCTTAGAGTATATTATAGTGACCAGAATAGACAGTTGTTGTTTTTTTTCCCAGCATACAAAATCTCCAATATTATTATTATTATTTTGTTGTTGTTGTTTGTTTGTTTGTATGTTTGTTTGTTTTTCAGTTTTTGGCTAGGCTGGGTTTGAATCTGTCACTTCCGGTATATGGGGCCGGCGCCCTACTCCTTTAAGCCACAGGAGTCGCCCCTTTTTTTTTGTTTTTTGAGACACTCCACCCTCAGTAGAGTGCTGTGGCCTCACAGCTCACAGCAACCTCAAACTCTTGGGTTTAAGCGATTCTCTTGCCTCAGTCTCCCGAGTGGCTGGGACTATAGGTGCTCCCCAACACCTGGCTATTTTTAGAGACCAGATCTCACTCTGGCTCAGGCTGGAATAGACAGTTTGTTTGCCTTCACAGAGCTTAGGTTTTTGTGGAGGTTCCCCTCTGTCTCAGTCTGTGTCTTCTCATCTAAAAAAGGGACAAAATGACCTACCGTATATACTCAAGTATATACGGTATACAATCCCACTTGGCACAGTTGTTGGAAGGATGGCATAGATAGCCTTTGTCATCTTGCCCAGCAGTTTTCTTTCTTTCCTTTTTTTTTTTTTTTTTTTGAGATAGGTCTTGCTCTGTCACCTATCTTATTTTGCTGCAACCTTGAACTCAAACTCCTGGGTTTGAGCAGTCTTCCTGCGTAAGTCTCCCAAGTAGCTGGTTTGAGACACCACACTCAGCTAATTTTATTTTAGTAGCTATGGGCTCTGTGTTGCTGATGCTGGTCTTGAACTTCTGGCCTCAAGCAATCCTCCAGCTTTGGCCTCCTGGAGAGCTGGAATTACAGATGTGAGCCACTGTGCTGGGTACTTTGCTTTTCTTGCCACTCTGTAAGGTCCACTTTGGGTATGTTCCTTCCTTTACCACTTGCCCAGTGTTCTGTTCTGTGCTAGTAACTGTTACATCAGCACAGCCTTCCTTACTTCTAAGGAGGGTTTTTTCGTTTGCTTTGGGAGTTAATTTTGAGACAGAATCACACTCTGTCACCCCAGCTAGAGTGCAGTGGCATCATCGTAGCTCACTGCAACCTCCAACTCTAGGGCTTAAGTGATCCTCCCGTCTCAATCTCCCCAGGAACTAGGATTATAGGCATGTACCACCACGCTTGGCTAATTTTTTCTATTTTTAGTAGTGACAGGACCTTGCTCTTGATCAGGCTGTTCTTAAACTCCCGAGTTCAAGGTATCCTCCCACCTCAGTCTCCCAGAGTGCTAGGATTACAGGTGTGAGCCACTGTGCCTGGCTGTGAGTTTTATTTTTAATGCAAATCTGATCCTGCCGTGAGCCTGCATAAATGTCCAGTGGCTTCCAATAAACATTTAACATGTCCCTGTCAAGCTCACACGCACTTACGAGACAAGACCAAGGCCTGATTGGAACAGTAAAGATGCAACAAGCCAGTTTCATATTCACACTGTTTATTACCTTCATAGAACATGGGAGGAGGAATAAGGCATAAATTCCAGCTCCCTGGAATCCCATACAATAAAAAGATGCCAACGACTGCACCACGAATTGTGGAAAACATCCTGTTGCCAAGAGCCAAATCCAGGCTTCAGCTAGGGGTTCATCTCCTGCAGGTCTAGTCCAAGGAGGCCAGGGCTGAAAGCTCCACACATTATCAGAACCGGAGGCCAGAGGGAACTGTCCCAACAACCTCCCGTGAGAGATAGGGAGGCGCAGGGAGAGGCCTCATGGTAGCTCCTTCCATGTGGCAGTCAATCACAAGGTATTCTGCCTAGACTCAGGCTGTGGCTCAGTTATTAGGACACCGTTGCTGGCTTTTCTTGTGTACTCACAAGGTCCCTTGTGATTCCTGGTTCCTTTTTATTTCTTCAGCCTTATATTTTCTTCCATTTCCATTGCACTTTGCTTGCTTTGCCATGGCCAAGCTGGCTTTCTCTTTCAAATGCAAGTGCTTTCTTGCCTTGGGGCCCTTGCAGGTGTCATTCTGTCTTCCTGGTTCCCTGGATGCCTTACTCTAAAGCCCATTTAATGAGTTTGCTTCATTTCTGGTAATCTCTCTCGGTTCTCAGATTAAACATCACTTTCTTGGAGAAGCTGTTCTCAGATTCTGTGTTAGTTTCCCCAGCTACGTGCTCTTGTAGCTGCTCTCTTTTCTTTGATAGCACTTCTCTTACTAGTCTCCTGAGTGTTCACGTGATATTTGTTTTCTCCCCCAAACTGTGAGCCCCATGAGGGCAAAAACTGTGTCAATCGTGTTTACCTGGTTAATTCAGGCACCACAGCACAAAGTGTGGGACTGGACAACTACTTAGTGAATCAGTAACACCTTAGTTTAAGTTGGGGATGTAGTATGGTGGAAAAAGCATTAACTTAAGAATTGGTGGCTTGAATTCTGCTCCTAACTGCTGTTAACTAGGTATGTGACCTTGGGCATTCTTTACTCATCTGTCAAATGAAGAAAAAATTCTTGGTGATCTGGGGTTCTCATAATGAGCTATCTAATTAGCAGAACTCTGGAGGGATGGGACCTAGGATGAGCTGCCTACTTGCTCTCTCTACTTGGGTGGAAACCCAGTGGGTGAGACCAGTATCCATAACCAAACTCCTGATCTCATCCCCCTTCTAAGCCTTCTCTTCTGTTACCCATTTCAGTTTATAGTAATTCCAGTCTTCCAATACTCAGGCCCCAAACTGCAGTGACCTTCTTCTTCTTCTTTTTTTTTTTTTGAGACAGAGTCTTATTCTGTCACCTTGGGTAGAGTGTTGTGGTGTTATTATAGCTCACAGCAACCTCAAACTTCTGGGCTCAAGCTATCCTCCTGCCTCATCCTCCCAAGTAATTGGGACTACAGGCACTACCACACCCAGCTAATTTTTCTATTTTTTTTGTAGAGACAGGGTGTCACTCTTGCTCAGGCTGGTCTCAAGCTCCTGGCTTCAGATAATCCTCCTGCCTTGGCCTCCCAGAGTGCTGTGATTACAGGTGTGAGACACCATACCCCGCCCACATTCTTAATTTCTCCCAGAATGTCTTTGGTAGCTGTCTTTTTCCAATCAGGATCTAATTTAAAAAATTATACATTATGGATGGGCACAGTGGCTCACACCTGTAATCCTAGCACTCTGGGAGGCCATGGCATGTGGATAGCTTGAGCTCACAAGTTCGAGAGCAGCCTAAGCAAAAGCAAGACCCCATTTCTACTAAAAATAGAAAAACTGAGGCAAGAGGATCGGTTGAGCCAAGGAATTGGAGGTTGCTGTGAGCTATGAACCATGGCACTCTACTCAGGACAACAGCTTGAGACTCTGTCTCAAAATAAATAAATAAATAAATATGGCTCAGCACCCGTAGCTCAGCAGTTAGGGTACTGGCCACAAGCATCAGGGTTGGTGGGTACGGACCCAGCAAGAGCTGCTAAACCAACAAGCAAAACAAACAAAAAAATTAGCCAGGTGTTGTGGCAGGCGACCACAGTCTCAACTACTAGGGAGGCTGAGGCAAGAGAATCACTTGAGCCCCAAAATTTGAGGTTGCTGTGAACTGTGGTGCTATAGCACTCAACTGAGGGTGACATAGTAAAACTGTGTCTCAAAAGACTTTAAAAAAAAAAAAAAAAAAAAAAAAAAAGGGCTCGGCACCTATACCACAGTGGTTATGGTGCTGGCCACATACACCAAAGCTGGCGGGTTCGAACCCAACCCGGGCCAGCTAAATAACAATGACAACTGCAACAAAAAAACAGCCGGGCATTGTGGTGAGTGCCTATAGTCCCAGCTACCTGGGAGGCTGAGGCAAGAGAATAGCTTAGGCCCAAGAGTTTGAGGTTGCCGTGAGCTGTGATGCTAAGGCACTCTACCGAGGGCACTCTCTATCTCAAAAAATAAATAAATAAATAAGTTAAAAAAAAATTATGCATTGTGTTGGTTTTACCTTTTTTGTCTCTTAGTCTAGAACAGCACCTGCCCTTCATTTTCAGCCCCATGACACTGAAAAGAGTCTGGCCCAGTTTCTTGTAGAATGTCTACCTTCTGAATTTGATTTTTTTTTTTTTTTGCCGGTCCTCTGTATTTTTCTTACCCTGGCGGTAACATCCCCAGGCTTGCTTAGATTCAGGTTGACCACTTTGGGCAAGAATTCTGCGTAGATAATGCCGTGCCACCAGGAGACTCCAATGTCAGGTTGTCGTGTTATTGGTGATGCTAAGTTTGATCTGTGAGTATAGTGCTGGTGAAAAGA
>CAUYPK010031004.1:0-93924 GCA_963574355.1 Loris lydekkerianus
CCCACGAATGGACTAGCAAATTGTGGTACATGTATACCATGGAATATTATGCAGCCTTAAAGAAAGATGGAGACTTTACCTCTTTCATGTTTACAGGGATGGAGCTGGAACATATTCTTCTTAGCCAAGTATCTCATGAATGGAAGAAAAAGTATCCAATGTACTCAGCCCTACTATGAAGCTAATTTATAGCTTTCATATGAAGGCTATAACCCAACTATAGCACAAGAATATGGGGAAAGGGCCAAGGAAGAGGAAGGGAGGGGGGAGGTTAGGGTGGAGGGAGGGTAATGGGTGGGGCCACATCTATGGTGCATCTTAGAATGGGTACAGGCAAACCTTACTAAAGGCAGAATACAAATGTCTACAAACAGTAACTAAGAAAATGCCATGAAGGCTACCTTGAACAATTTGATGAGAATATTTCAGATTGTATATGAAACGAGCACATTGTACCCCTTGATTGCACAAATGTACACAGCTATGATTTAACAATAAAAAAATTTTTTAAAGAGTAGATAAAGGAAATTAAAAATACCGTTGTATCTAATAGAGGAGAGAGAGAGACGTGGAGTAAAGAATGAAAGAAGAAAGATGAGAAAAAGGGAGGGACATCTTAGCTGTTGCAGAGACCAGAAAGGTAGAAGAGTCTCTGTTCGAGGAGAGAATGTACTGGTGTGAAACATGGAGAGAGAATAAATGAGGCTAAAATATTGTAACCAAAAAAGACAAGAGCTCTTGCTTTTGATGAACGTAAAAATAGAGGTTAAGAAAAGAACTAACCATACAAATAAGCAAGAAACAGAACACATCAACACAACATATCAAAAAGCTGTAAAAAAACAAAAATAAGCAACCTCAGTAACAAATAAACAAAGGAACAATAATAACAAAAAGGAGAAAATACAAGAAGAAAAAAATAAAATAAAAAACTGATTTTATATATATATACATATACATATATACACATAAAAGTGTGTGTATGTGTGTGTATATATATTGTGAGAAGGTCTGACTTTAGTAGGAATATATTTGTGTTGCAATATATTACCAGGACATCAGGTGGCACTGTGGTTTCAGGGGGCGGCTAGTCACCCATAGCTCAATGGTTAGAATGCCAGCCTCATGTTCTGAGGCTGGCAGTTCGAACCCAGTCTGGGTCTGCTAAAGAAAAAATCCCCCAGTCTGAACATATTGAATTGTTCATTCTTTAAATGGATGCATTGTATGGTATGTGAATTATATTTTCATGAAGCTGCTAAAAAATGGCTTTGCCATTTATTAATGTCTGACCTAGTACACGCCACTTATCTTCTCTGTGCCTTGATTTTCTCATCTATAGAATGGCTCTGCATAGGATCATTGCAAGGATCAAATAAATTAAATCATGTCGAGCGCTGAGAACATTGCCTAGTACGTAGGAAGCTCTCCAAAATGTAATATCCAGAAAAACTATTTTAGAAACATATTTCTGTAAACCATATTTTAGCAAAGTATGGAAACCCTTCTTTCTTTACCCCTTACTTCTTCCCTTTCCTTCTCCCTTTCTTTATCTCTCTTTTCTTTCCCCAGCAAATGAGAAAGAAACACAATGGTCCTAGGACCTTTTAGGGAAAACACGGGAAGATCTCAGATCCTGGGAAGTGGCTTATCTCAATTTTCAGGGTTGAATGAATATACCCCAGCCTAGAAATGAGTGTTTTTAAATTAGCATTTAAGGCTAAAAGTTGTTTTTGTTGTTGTTTTTGGTTTTTTGCAGCTACAGCTCTGGCACATTTTTATTTATTTTTATTTTTTTAATTATTTTTTATTAAATCGTAACTTTGTACATTGATGCATTTATGGGGTTCAGGCTACTGCTTCGATATACAATGTGAAATGTTTACGTTGAACTAAGTAACACTTGGAGTAGTCCTCATTATTAAGCCTACAGGAAAGAACTTTCTCTGCCCTGCTGGGCCTCTGTGCAAGCAGAAATACCTGCTTCTAGAAAAGCTCACATTCACAGACCAGCACATCACTCCTTATGATGCGCTTCAGATTTTCATTTCCTCTTTTAAAAAACAAATATGTGAATAATATTACTTTTCAGGGAAATATATATGAGAACTCATAATTCTCAAGTTTTAAGTGGAGAGAGGTCAAGTCCAGCCCTTACGTGCAGCTGTAAAGCGTCCCTCTGGGTCCCCTGGGAAGGCATCACAGCCCAGCTCATTAAGTCACAGTGCACCTCCTCACCCCACTCCTTCTCTGCAGACATCTGTTCAATAAAAACAGCCATGTAGCTTCAGAGATGATATACAGCACATGTTAAAGTTGGGTTTTGATCATTCTCATAACAGAGTTGCTGGCTGCAGTCTGCCATGAGCCAAGGGAGGGACACAGTCTCTGGCAGACAGGAGAGGCCAATGTTGCCCAGAGTCCTTTAGGGAGTTTGTTGGGCAGGGCCTGGGAGCATGACATCCTGGTTCACCAGCCTCTGTCATGTCACCTCCCAGCCCCCTACTGCCCACAGCACACAGGTGAATGGAGTTGCAGGTACCCTGGGGAAGACCTTGTCTCCCACAGTAAAGTAGAACGAAGTGTTTGCTTTCCCTGGGCCAGATGGTTCACAGCCCCATGGCCAATGGCCCTGCACCAGGAGAGGGAGGGAGGGAGGGATGCACAGACCTGCAGCCTCCCCTGCATGGCGTCTGCTGGGTCTCTGCCTGCTAGGTACTTATCATCCAGTTCTCACAGACACGGTAACTGCAATAATAGCTGAAATCTAGGCAAGCTTGCATGTGCCCACCAGCATTGTAAGCAGTTTACAGATGATATACTATTTGTCCTCCTGACTGCACCCCAAGGGAAGCATTATCATTCACATCCCTGCCACATAAGCAGTGGGACCCAGAAGAAAAAGAGTGTCACTTGAGTTAGGCCCTCAAGCCTGAGGACAGAGTGATGAGCCTGCCACAGGGATTGGAAATTAGTTCCAAAGGAGGTGGCCTGTGACAAGAGTTAAAAGGGTCGGGTGAAGGGACTGAGCCAGCACAGCTCTGTCTTCTCAGCCCTACAGACACCTGCATCACTGCCAGGTCCTTTAAGGCACTGCCCATGTCTCACGCAGACCCTCACAGGAGCCCACTCCCAGGTCTCGCCACCACTGCTCTTGCCCACTATAAACTGGTGTCCACACAGAGCTGGAGGGGTATGTCACTTCTCTCTCAAAATCCCAGAACACCACCTTATTCAGACAAGAACCACAGGGGCTGACAGCACCCAGGTGGCTTGTCCTCGGCCTCCCACATCCCCTCACTCCTCCACTCCCTCCCTCTCCCAGCTGCTCTGGACTCCTTGTCGCTGCTCCACCGGGGTCTTGGCACCATCTGTGCCCTCTGCCTGGAAGCCTTTCTCCAGATAACTGTGGGCCTACTCCCTCCCAGGCCCTGCTCAGATGTCAGCTCACCTGCTCTGCTTCAATGCTCCAGAATTCTTCCCAGAGCTCCAGTCTGTCCCCTTCTCTCCTACACAGGCCCATGTTTCCATGATCTGTCTGGAAGGCCTCAGGGAAGCTGTCCTCTTGCCTCAGTCATTCTCTCTCTGTCTTTCCTCCCTCTGGCAGGTGGGTGGCAGGCCCATGGAGCCCCTGCTCGGCCACCTGTGAGAAGGGCTTCCAACACCGGGAGGTGACCTGCGTGTACCAACTGCAGAATGGCACACACATCGCCACACGGCCCATCTACTGCCCAGGCCCCCGGCCAGCACCGGTGCAGAGCTGCGAAGGTCAGGACTGCCTATCCATCTGGGAGGCATCTGAGTGGTCACAGGTGGGTGCTTAGGTGTGCTTCTGGGGCTAAAATCACCGTCAGAGCTTCTAGGCCTCGTCCACAGGAACCCCAACACAGCACCTGTCACCCATGGTTCCCTCGCGTCACAGCCTTCGCCCGTCCACAGGCCTGCTCATACTTAGACTCTAGCTCACATATTCTCAAATTCAATCTGACATTACAACATGGCTGCAAAAGCAAGAACATGTCTGGTACTCAGCATGTGTTCGTGTTTGTATATATTGACACCACAGTGAAGGTTCTATTTGATCTCATTTCCCACAGCAGTTGTCACACAAAGGTGGCTAAACAGACTCTCACTGACCTTTCCATTCTCTGCTGGGCACTTCTGCCCTGCAATGTGGTCAGGCTGGGAAGGCCTCCCGGCTTCCCTTTAACTCCGCAGCAGTGTGTAGGCTGCATGAGTGGGATGCCAGTGGGCACAGCTTTTAGTGTACAAGTCACAGTTACAAACCCCATGCCGTGAAACATTTTGGAAAGGGGTCAATGAAACCTAACATCTGCGTTTTGAAGGCTGGTCCTGGGAAGATGGTTGTGTCTTTGGTAATGTCATTCTTCTGGGCTTGGCATTGACTTGGCATGGATTTTTGATTTTTTGTTGTTGTTGTTGTTGTTGTTATTGATGATGATGATGTGGTTGTTTTTTTCGATTTTGACTTTGGCTATACAACAACAAAAAATAGCTGAATAAAGGTCATGCTTCCCTCAGGTCTCTCACCTAACATAGTCTAGGGGAACTCAAAGAGGCTCAATCCAAGACACTCTTCCGTGTGAAGAATATTGAAAGGTCCATTCTATAGGGTGGGCACAGTGGCTCACGCCTGTAATCCCAGCACTCTGGGAAATCAAGGCAGGTGGACTGCTTGAGCTCAGGAGTTCAAGACCTACCTGAGCAAGAGTGAGACCCCCATCTCTACTAAAAATAGAAAAACTAGCTGGGCACTGGGGTGGACAACTATAGTCTCAGCTACTTGGGAGGCTGAGGCAGGAACATTACTTGAGCCCAGAAGTTTAAGGTTGCTGTGAGCTGTGATGCACTCTACCCAGGGTGACAGAGTAAGACCTTTGTTTCAAGAAAATAAAAAATTTAAATTTAAAAAAAGTTCCATTTTATTGCCAAACAGTTGAAATTATTTTTAATAAAACAGTAGTCAGCCTATTTTTAATGAACAAAAGTCTGTCATTGGTTGCTCTCGAACTGAGTTTAATTTTCAGATAGATCTTGACATGTACTTATTGAAAGTCTTTACCCCTTGTGATATTTTAGAAAAAGAGAAGAGTTTTCAAATTTGTTGTTAGATTTTTTTTTACACATATTTAGAAGGAAGCAAATATGTACTTAGGTTTATAAGTTTAACATTCAAGAGACGTTATTTTTCTGGAAGGGGAGAGACAGGCTTTCAGTCTGCCCCCTTTCCTTTTCCCAGGTGAGCCGTAGGACCTCCAGGGTCTGGGGTTTTTTGTTTGCTTGTTTGTTTGTTTTTGCAGTTTTGGGCCAGGGTCAGGTTTGAACCCGCCACCTCTGGCATATGGGGTTGGCATCCCACTCCTTGAGCCATAGGCGCCACCCCAGGGTCTGGTTCTTGATCTAAGCACAATTCATGCTTTAACCACATCAACACCATACATTTTCCACTCAGAAACTCTTAGAGGGGAAAAAAATACCTCCTACCAAGACTGACATCATTATTTATCATTATAACACTGAAGATTATGATGTTTGGAAAATGAGAGATGATCAGAGTAAGATTCAAAGAAATTTTTGTATCTCTTTGCCTCTGTACATACCTAATCCTAGTCTTGAACTAGTATCCACACCAAGCAGTCTAATTCTGGCTCAGCCCCAGCTTGAACCAAATGCTTCCTTCTAACCATTCAACTTGGAATCAAACCATCTCCTCATGAGACACTCACAAAAATGGTATTTCTGCTGCTTCACCACATGCTGAAACCCCAAGAGCCTTCTTCTTTTGTAAGCAAATGAGTTTCATGTCTCATGGGCAAATTTTTACTGATGGCTTTTACTCAGCCACCACTGTGTAAAGGGGGGGTCACTCACTGTGTGCCTCCCCCCCCCAGCTTCTTCCTGGATTTATTAGAAGCAGAATCAAATACACATATTTAGAAGGAAGCAAAGATAGGGAGTCCCTCCTGCCCTCAGCTCCCAGGCCCCATCCCAGATGGGAACCAAAGAGAGAAACTGAACACAGCCCCACCTAGGGCCCCTTAAAGGTGGTATCAGTCAGCAGCACCCACATCCTCAAGGACGAAGGCTTCGAGATAAGGGGGCTATTGGCCAGAAATGGATGGGACACTCAGTGCTTAAAGTACAAGAAAAAGAAAGTCTCAAGAGCAGAGCCAAGTCCCTTGAAAGCCAGCCCTCACCCTGCCAACAGGACCTGAGAAGTCTGCTCTGCCAACTCCCCCAGGGACCCCCAAGTGTTTCCAAAGTGTGTGTTTTTCTAACACAAACCAGTCTAAATCTTGAAAGGAAACCCCACAGGACATTGAGACGGAGAGCTGAATTGAATTCATAGAAAAGAGAAAGCTCGATACTATTTTGGGACAGATGTTAATGACAGAAATATCAAAGATAGTGTTTGTCCTTTGCGTATGTGTTTTTCAGTGGACACAGCAGAACTTTTTTTAGAAGTTGTGTTTGTTATAACTCTGAGTCACAGCTGTCACCTGCTATAGTTTTTTGTAACCTAAGCAAGTATGAAATCTCCTTGGCAGAATCCAACCTTCAGCCCACTGTCTCCCTGAATTCCATGTCTGCATCCACGGGGAAGTCACCTGCTGGTCCACACGCAGCATGTCAGAGGGTGGGCTCCCCAAGCTGGGTTCCCACACACTTGTCAGGTTTGTCCTCCCCAATGCCACAGGTAGGCTCTTCCTGGGCTTCCCTCTCCTTTGGATTTGGAGCTAGGAAGTACTGTTTCCCCCCTAGGCACTCTCCCTCCCTAAACTATGGGGTAGGCTGCAGGCCATGTGCCCTCTCTTCTGTCTCTTGTCACTCCCTTGTGCTGCCTGAGGGCATGGGAACCCTGAACTCTTCATCACCCCTCAGGCCCTCCCCCTGCCCCTTGCCAGGTCTCCCAGGAAGTAAGTGAATGGCCAAGGGAGCATTCCTCTGCTACCATTCTTGGTGTCCACATTAAAATATTCGCTGGTGCTCTCTGCATGGCTTCCCATCTGCCTTATGAGGAGGTACCTGGAGCTTTATTTTCTGTCTGCTCCTGTTTGTCCATTCCAAATCAGGGCCTTTGTCCCAAGCTGGCCCAGGCAGAGCAGGTGCATAGCTGAGAGGAGCCAAAGCCTCCAGACCTCAGACCTGCTTCAGGGGCCTTGCCTTGCTCCAGCTGGTCCCTGGCCCCTGTACTTATGAGTCCCCCCCCTACCCCCAGCAATTGCCCTTTGAATTCATGCACTACATTGGACTTTTGGACCTGAAAAATAGCCACGGAATTCTGCTCCCCTTGTTTGACCTTCTGCATGCCCTCTTTCCACTCCTGACTCCTATGTCCCTCTGAGAACATGGACTCTGCAGACTGTGAGCTTTCTGAGGTCCTCATCTTTGCATCTCTATTCCAGGTGTGGCACCTGGTAGGGACTTAATAGATGTTCATAGACTTGAATCAAATTGGACGGATTAAGTATTCCAACGGTGTCTTGCAGTGTTCTGCCAACTGTGGTAAAGGGACACGGAAGCGGACAGTCACATGCACCAACTCCCAAGGGAAATGTGATGCCTCCATGAGGCCCAGAGCAGAGGAGGCATGCGAGGACTACTCCGGCTGCTACGAGTGGAAAACCGGGGACTGGTCAAAGGTGAGGACAGCACCCTGGCATTTCTGCCCCCACCAGTGCAGGGGGCTGGAGCTCTGGGAACTCAGGGAGGAGCCCCAGTTCTATGAGGTAGTCTCTGTCAAACCAGGCAAATTTATGTTCTTTCCACACACTGCACCTACCCGTGACCTCATTGGCGTCCCTCCCTGCTTCTCGTGCCCACTGCACCAGCTCTGACCCTCAGATCTCAGGAAGCTTCTGTTGTGTCACTCACGTTCAGGAGGAAAACTGGCTGCAGCCCAGAGCGGGGAGAGCTGCTTGCAGAGCTGCATGCAGTGTGCTGGCTGATTCAGAGGGTCCGGGGGGACATCACTTGTATTCACCTTCAGGATCCTGGGACAAGGGTCTGGAGCATGCAGGGGCGGGAGAGAACAGGAGGGGTGGCTCAGAGCCGCTGGAGCAGCACCCTCAAGGGGCAAGGAAGGTTAAATAGCAATTGACTGTTATTTTGAGTAAAAAAGTTCTTTGGTCTGTGTTTTTGTTTTGGTTTTTTTGTTTGTTTGTTTGTTTCTTTTTTTGAGATAGGATCTCACTCTGTTGCCCAGGCCAGGGTGCTACGGCATCAGCCTCAAACTCCCATGTTCAACAGATCCTCTTGCTTCAACCTCCTGAGTAGTTGGGATGAAAGGAACCCCCCACGAGGCCCACCTAATTTTTTCTATTTTTAGTAAAGATGTGGTCTTGTTATTGCTCAGGCTGGTCTCAAACTCCTGAGTTCAAGAGATCCACCCACCCAGGCCTCCAGAGTGCTGGGACTATAGGCATTAGCCACTGCACCTAGCTAGAAGTTCTTTGTCGTTTAACCTTTCTCTTATTCATTCACCTGGTGTTTTTGAATGATTCTGTTTACTGGGAACTGAGGTGAACACTTCCCTGTGCAAGAATCTTCCAGTAGGTTCTCTAGAGAGTCTTTTCACAAAGCTGAGCAAGGTCTAAAGAAAGCAGTGTGTGTGTGTGTGTCCTTATGGTATTGGTTGGCAGCCGGAAAACTCCCTGCTTGCTTGTCCAGGTATCTCTTCACTCAGAGGTTACAAACTGGTGACCAGGAATCACGGGGTTTTGCTCAGGCTGTATCATATCTTAAGCATTTTGAAATTAGTTGCTAACATTTAAAAATGGGAATATTTTGCCTGAAAATTTGCATTTTGACTTGGGTCTGAAGATCTGGCAACATGGCCCAAGCAGATCATTTGGTTTCTGCCTCGACTTTATGGAAGGAAAAGTGTTATGTGCATTGGAAAGCAAAACTTAGTGAGAATCTAATTCCTTCAGAAATGCCTCCACCTCCCTTACCAGCCCAAGTCAGAAAACAAACCTTTCCAAACCCCTTGAGTACAAAAAAAGACAGATTCCTCAGTTCCTAGTTTGCCTGGCTATACAAAAATTGCCACTTCTGTGTAATAGTAACTTTCAGGAGGAAGAAAAACACTTCCTTCCTATTTACTCCCTGATGAAATAGGGACCAAACCAATAGAATGGAGACCATCTGTCAGCAGTGATGTCACACGGTCACTTGGGTATTAATACAGGCTAGTATGGAGCTGCCGGGGTGAATCCTATACTGGAGAGAAGCTTAACGTTAAGGCTTTTGCAACAGAGATAAGCACTCAGAGCCATGAGAATCTGGGATCATGTGATAGAGACATTTAGGGGCTGATTTGTACCTCTGACTCTCTACTTATGCAGTCTTAATTTCTCTGACCCTCAAGCTCTTTATCTCTGAAATGGGAGTCATGTGTGTGGACCCTATCTGTTTCTCAGAGATGTTTAGAAGTTTCAAGGGGCTAATATATGTAACTAAGCACTTTGACAACTAATCCCATTTCACTGCCTAAAGTCCACCATCCAGTGCTCACACTTGCAGGCCACAGTCCCCAGAACTGCCCATTCTGCTCTGATTTAACTTTGTCTTGTTAGTAGGGCTTCCCAGTCTTTTATAGAATGATGCTGAGAAATGTCTCCTATCCAAATACTTCCAGACCCAGCCTGAGAAAGGTCACCAGTCCTAGCCTGAGGAAATGTAGGTGAGCAATCCACATTAGCAGTGTCAGTTCTAATCGTAAGCAGAACATTTATAAATGTTCTATGTCAGCACTGTCTAAAGAATTGATGATTACATGTTGCCCTAAGCGGATATGGAAGGGGAAACTCCCCAACATGGTCATTGTCTAACACCATCATTTGGATGCCAAATGCCTGGGTGTGAAATGGAATAAAGTTGTCGTTATAGTTGGGAACTAGCAGGGTTCTAGTGATCACACTCTAAATGCAGCCTATACCATTGTTGGCACTTGTGCCCCAGGTGTCCTGGGGACAGGAGAAAGCGGAGAGGAGAGGTCAGTTCCAGGACTAAGCCACACATGTCCGTCTCAGGTTGGAGGTAACTGGAACTGGTTTCCTCTTTGGATTTTACCATTGTGCCTCACATCACTGGTCCTCTCTAGTTAGGGTCTTTGTCCCTGTTGTACTGGAGAGGAAACAGAAGTTCACAGTAGCTTAGTGACATGCCCCCACTTGTCTGGCAAAGTCCAGGCACCTGGACCCCAATTCAGTGCTCAGGTCATATGGTAGAAAAGCCAGAACAGCCCAGGGAGTCACAGTGACGGTGCCTTGAGCCAGGGGTACCTGCAGATGGTCATTGCCCAGCCAGGGCCTGGGTTTCTTTAGCCTCCTAACATTCTGGTTTTGAGGACTAACTAGACAATTTCATTTTTCTAAGTACAATGAGCTTCCTGGTACAAGGAACAGCAAAACACCAGAGGATGAGTAGGAATAGTACATGAAAAGCTCAGCGCAGCCCTGCTGAGACCTGGTGGCTCATGTACCCTGTGAGCCTTCCCTCCTCTGCTGTTCAGGGCCATTCCCTGGCCACAGACACTGTCCTGCTGTCCCACAGACTCAGCACACAGAGTCCCCTGGGAACGCCTTCCGCGCCAACTAGAGCCTGTGTCTGCTCGTTGTATTTTCACCAGCCACGCCTGGCTTTTAGCAGAGGCAAGTGTTGGGAGCCACAGTACCCACTTTTGCCACAGCACAGTCAATCGTCCTTGGCAGTCAGAACAAGAAGGATCGATGGAGAGGGCTCCCTGAAATCTTGGCCACTCTTCAGGGCTGACATGTGACCAGCATGCACCAATGCATCGTGGAAAATTCTCCGTAGAGGTGTCCAGGCCTAGGGAAGGTCTGTCCTGCCCAGCAGAGAGGACCTGTAGAGACAGAAAACAGGAAGTCTGTGTACAGTGGGGCAAACAGGTGGGGCTGCACATGTCAACCCAGAGGCCTCGCTGTCCTCCTGTGCACCATCAGCACCACACAGGTCTGGAGATTGGCCCATCGCTTTTTCCTCTCTGCCTTCCATGGACAAGTGGGAAGAACACAGTTCCCATGGAGCCCCGTGTCCTCACTCCCTTAGTGACTGGGCCAGTGCACATGGACTCATATAGGGTGGAACTTCCCCAGTGTTTTCTCTGGTTCAGACTGTTTGGATTTGCTTCACGGCCCACATGCCATCTTTGCTGACCAGCTTGCAGGAAATGTCGTCTTCACACAGGTGGGGTCTGCTGCATTTTTAAACCAGTCACCGTGGGGTCCTTTCCTGTAACCAGTCTATAAACCATGTATTGGTCTTTGAAGGCAATAGATAAGTTAGCTAAAAGGAAATTAGATAGAAGGCTGAACACTGTCAGAGGGGCACTGTATCTGTGAAGTTGTTTAATTCAAGTAATTCCCTAGTTTCTCGTTCCTGGGAGGAAAATGCTGCAGCAGCAAGTGTGCTGGGCTCTCAGCACTTGTCCCTGGTGAGGTAGGATCGGCTCCCAGGGAAGATAGAACCCCCTTCCCTGTCAGCCCAGCCTGGGCAAATGGCCAAGCCCTAACCAAAGTCTTGTAAGAGAGACTTCCAGGTCCCATCCCTGCCTGGGGCGTTACTCTTGCTCTGGTTTGTTTGACAAATGACCCGCAGCTGCATTTCCCCCTGGCCTATTCACTCTTTCCAGAAAACAGTGTAAATCCTGTTTTTACCCACTGAATGCCAGGTCTATGTATTCAACCCCAGAGGAGGAGCAAATCTCACTTCTTTTTAGAATAACTCAACTTCTGATCAAAAGTTGAAATACTTCAGATTCAAGACCAAGGACATTAATCACCACTGAAATGATGGGATGTTTGCAATGAGAAGAAACAAATTATTCTGGAGCAATTATAATGGATGGTGTTTTGAAGAAATAGGCTCTCCATGTTATGAGTACGGTGTTCCCTTATGCTGAAAAGATCAAAGTGGTGAGGAAGACAGACGAATGGCCAACAAACATATGAAAAAATGCTCAGATGATTAGCATTTCTCTAATCATCAGAGAAATGCAAATCAAATCCACCCTGAGATACCACCTAACCCCAGGGTTAGAGAACAGCCCACATCCCCAAGGTCTAAAGCTGCAGATGTTGGTACAGATGTGGAGAGGAGGGAACACTTACACACTGCTGGTGGGATTGCAAACTGATACAGCCTCTTTGGAAAGAAGTATGGAGAATCCAAAGAACTCAAAATAGACCTTATATTTGATCCCACAGTCCCATTACTGGGTATCTACCCAGATGAAAAAAGATCATTTTATCATAGCGCATTTATACTAGATTGTTTATCACAGCTCAATCAACCCAAGAGTCTATCAACCCATGAATGATTAATAAATTGTGGTATATGTATACCACGGAATACTATTCAGCCTTTAAAAAAGATACTTTACATCTTTTGTATTAACCTGGATGGAGTTGGGAGAACATTCTTTTTTGTAAAGTATCACAAAAATGGAAAAGCAAAGTATCCAATGTACTCAATACTAACATGAAGCCAATAGACAAACTAATACAAACTCACACAAGAGAAAAACTCAGTTTAACTCAAGTTGGGGGGAGGAGACTGGGCAGAGAAGAGAGGAGGGAGGGGGGTGTTGGTGTGCTCTCATCTAAGGGACACAATTTAAGGGTATAAGGGTGCAGGGCAAAACAACAACAGGGACTTTACCTAACAAATGCAAATATTGTAACCTAATCGTTTGTGCCCTTATGTTAATCTGAAAAAAACAAAACAAAACATTAACGTGGTCACGTATCTCAACAGTTAGAGCTCTGGCCACATGCTCCAGGGCTGGTGGGGTTAGAACCCAGCCCGCGGCCTACTAAACAAAACAAAACAAAAAATAGCTGGGCTTTATGGTAGTCCTGCCTGTAGTCCCAGCTACTAGGGAGGGTGAGACAAGAGAATTGCTTGAGCCCAACAGTTTGAGGTTTCTGTGAGCTGTGACACCATGGCACTCTATTGAGGGCAATAAAGTGAGACTCTGTCTCAAAAAATAAAATAAAATAAAATAAATAAAAGTTGATTCCTTCATTCAATATTATTCTCAGGCATTTAAGCAGACAGTAAAAAGTATTATCACTGCTTTTCTGGGCAGGAGCAAGAGGTAGGATGGTCAGATACCCATTTGGTGTGAAACACGTTGGCACAGAGCCTGCTACTGGGCCATGGGGTTGCAGAGAAAAGTCCAAGGCCCAGTCCCTGCTCTGGTCAGAGAAATTAGCTTGCTGTAAGGCAGTGAAATCCCAGGAAATCCAGGAGAGGGAGCTGCATAGAAGGGAGGTGGGTTGCAGTAGCTATACTAACAGGTCTCAAGGCCAGTGCCTTTGTCCCCTTGTCTGGGGGTGCTGACTGAGGAATGAAGAGCATCTGAGCAGAGCCCTCCGTCCAATGTCTGGCACAGAGAAATGTGTCATAGGCGTGCTCATCACCGTTTTCACCATCACCATTACCATCACCACCTCGTCTCTCATCAGAATCTCATTCTTATATGGGCCTGTGAAATACTTATGTCTTAGAAGAACAATTCATCAAACACAGTGGTAATGGTGTGGCTCAGGGCAAGCAGGGTTTGGCAGCCTTTACAGGCCATTCATCCCCCTGTGGCAGGGGTTGTGTGGAGGAGGTGTCAGCAGAAAAGCCAAGCTACAGTAGGGGGCAGCAGCTCCAGCCCAGGAGAGGGCTCAAGGCCACCCTGCTGTTCCCTCCACACTCCAGTCCCCAAGAGCTCTGGGAGACACCCAGCCCCTGCAGGCTGTCAGGAGTCACCTCAGTCTCCTAGTGCCCTGTCTATAAAGTCCCAGCCAGAATCTGTCAGCCAGAGGAATGAGGAGCACCTGAAGCCGGGACTGCCTGACAAGTAAGAGTGAAAAGGACAGAGGGTTATGTGAGTCCATCTGTCCATCTGTGAAAGCATTTCCCATGTCAGAGCCAGCTCGAGAGAGGGGGGATTTTTACTGTTGTTTAACCTGCTATTTTAGGTGTCAATAGTTTCTGAAGTTTTCATTGCTCATGCCAAGTCTGTGGGAAACTCTTTCAAAAATGCTTTTGAAGAGCTTTTGACATTTCATCAGCCAAGCACCTTTCAGAAAAGCAGAAATTGGAGTTGCTATCAGGATATTCTCTCTCTCTTTCTCTCTCTCTAACACACACACACACACACGCACACACACATATTCTGCGCTACCCAAAACCATTGGCCCCTCAGAGACTCACTCAGTGCAGACCTGGATGGTTTCACTGTGCCCGAGAGCTCACAATGGCACTATTTCATCCTAACCTGGGCCTGTGCTCACCCCAGAGTCTGTGGAGGAGGGAGGGTAGTGCCCCGGGGGGGGGGGGGCATGCTGCAGGTGCCACCTTCCAGGTAGGGATTAAACATTTCTGTAGCCCCCTGTAGCTAATTCTCAAAGCATCCTGTTTGGATGTAGTGTTATTTACAGTTGCGATTTTACAGCTGGCAGAAGTGAGGGGCAGGGAGTCTCTACTGCCCTGAAGGGTGTTGTCAGGGGAGAGCCTCTGTGTGGTTCCTCCCTGCTGGGGGCAGTGGGCCATGGAGGCTGTATGTCTTGGGAAGAGTTACAGGGATATGCTGAGCCTGACATTCTGCCTCTCTGCAAGGAGGTTCTGGGTCCCCAACAGAGGCCATTCATACTTTCATTCACCATGTGTTCTGAGCACATGCATAAGCCAGATACCTGGTGTGCCCAGACCCCAGAAAGTGGGCACTGCTGTCACTGCTACTGTCCTTCTTCTAAAGATGTCCAGCCTGTTGATGCACATCTCACTGTCACGTAGGTCTGACAGGTTTTTTTTTAATTAAATCATAGCTGTGTACATTGATGTGATCATGGGGCATCATACACTAGTTTCACAGACCGGTTGACATGTTTATATCACACTGGTTAACATGTAAATGTCTTAACACAATAACTGTGAAATTGCCAGGAAGGCTATGTTAACCAGAAGGTCTTTTCTTTTCTTTCTTTCTTTTTTTTTGCAGGAAACTCTCTCCTAGAGAGAAATGTCTTTTTCACAGTCACTTCATAATTTGCATGAAAAGCCTGTGAACAAATCCAAATCAGATCTCTCTCTCCTGCTGTATTTCCTTTCTTACCATGACCTTTTGCTCTTTTTGCATGAAAACTGTTTATTTCATTATTTCTCTTCTAATGACCCCTCCACCCCAAGTGTCTTTGACTCTCCTTCCCTGCCCAGGAAGGGCTGCCTGTGCACTGCAGGTCACCGGGCAGAGTCTGTGACATGCAGGTGTAGGCACTTGCTGGGGAAGGAGCAGGAGGGGCTATCCTTACTTCAGGTTGCCTGGCAGGGAGCTCTTTGGGTGAATTTATTGCTGCTTCCATTTCTGTCTCAGTTAACTGAGGCTCAGGGAGCCTCATTACTGGTTGATATAATGAGCTACTTGAGAGAAAATATCCAACAATGAAAAAGCACTTCAAACAAGACCAGATATGTGTTTTATAGGTCTGTTTGCTTAGTTGCAAAAGCCTGCAAAATAGCTTCGCAGCGATGCTCAGGGGCAAATGCGATTCTATCAGGAGACCCTGCAGTCTGCTCACTGTTTAATTAAAGTCAAGGCCCCTGGAGGCTGACAGAGATGGAATTCACTGTGTGAGCCCGGGTCATCCTTTACACAACCCAGCTCAGGTTACAGGATGGTGCTGTGCAAAAGCAGCCCCTTCAGACCTGTCTGGAATCACATTTGTCTACACAGCCAGAGCTGCCTCTAATGGTGCTTCTGGAGGTCTGAGTGCTGGATCAATGCCAGAGCCAGGCACATGATGTCCCACGGAGAGCTACAGAAATAGGCCAGGTGATCCAGCATGCCTTCCCAGCCTCCAGCAGCTGCCCGGCCACCCTCTCTGGGCCGTGCATTTGCCATTATTAATAGTAACAGCAGGACTTGTTGAGGTCCACTCTGTCACAGGCACCCTGCTGAGTGCCTATTCTACAGCACCTCTATTCATGGAACCAGTTCTGCACGGAAGGGTTTTTTTATACTCATGCTACAAATAAAAAAAAAGGATGGCTCAAATCGGTTAAGTAATTTGCCTGAGGTCATGCAGCCACTACAGCAAAAAAGCAGTCAAGGAGGGTATATTATGTGTGGATTTTAGGCCACAGAGTAGCTCAGCACCACCTCAATGCAAATGAAAACAGCCCATTGTAACCACCTGGAAAACTTTTTAAAAACGCTGATGCTTGGGTCCTCTCCCCACTGGTCCCCCACCCCCAACATAAGTTCACCAGGTAACTCCGTGCAGTACCTCCCCACCTGCAGCCAGCTTCCTCCAAGATGCTCTGCACTGCAGGCAGAAGCCACACTGCCATAGCACCTATCCCCTGCTCAAGATCTCTTTGTGAGTGGGCACTTTCTTGTGCAAATTTATCCCTCAACCTCAGCACCCCACAAACTTCTGTGTGCCCCCGTGCTGACACCACACATCTGGGATGGAGCCCTGACATCTGCATTCGTAACAGATGATGGATTCTCAGGGCTGTGAGCAGCCTCTACTGAGTTCTGGGATAAGAAGTGAGGCTTTGCCTGTGAGGACAGAGCTGCAGGGGAGCTCCTGGCAGTCTTCCCACCTTTTCTGTGATTTGAAGATGGGTATTCCTTCTAAGCATCATTCCCTCTGAATGTTTATCCTTCTGACATGAAAGGAAACATGAACCTGCCTGTGAGACAAGAAAGCAGGGGGACTGGCCTGCAGAAGCGCCCTTGAGAACAGACAGTGCCCACTTAGGCATGATGGTAGCACACCAGTCTGCCACAGAGCCTGTGCTGGCTGACCCCTCGCAGCCACCCCCTCCCCACTGGAAAGCCCTTCTGCTAGCACAGGCCATGGCAGGCCCAGTGTGTATGTTGGGGGGGGAGGGCCTGAGAAACACAGGGTCCAGGTGGCACCTGGCAGCTTCACCATGTGTGACATTCAAAGAACAAAGCTCATGCCCAAACCTTCCAGGCCCTCCTCTCCTCTCTCCACCCTACAGTGCTGTTATTAACTCCAGCTGGGCTACTGTATCCACAGCCTTTGTTCTATTAAAATGTTTTGCAAAGTCACTCAGGATCCTGTGCATCAGGAGCTGTGTGGGTGCTGGGGGACCCCAGACAGACAAAGTGCACGTGTGGACCTGGCTCTCTTCCTGGAAAGAGACCAGCTTAATGGGGAGAGTTCCAAGGGCTCCCAGAGGAGTAAGCAAAGGCTGAGGAGTGCAGATAGTAGCCTCTGGGCACAGGTCTTAGATCACGAGCCATCCCAAGCCAGGAAGTACCTTAAAGATGTGAAGAGAAGTGCCAAGGAGAACAGGGCCATGAGCAAAGTCTCCCAAGGTCCACTTCTTAGGAGTAGGGACATCTTGGCTGCATTGACCTGGTTTTAGCACCGCAAGTCCTGGAGGTGCCAGCAGCAGGGGTTGTGGTGTCTAAATTAGCACTGTGAGCCACATGTATTAGTGCATGCCTCTGATATGCAAGAAAGGTGGTACTTTATTTTCTTTCGCTTTACTTAATTGTAAGCTCCAACCTTCCAGGTTTGTGGGAAATTCAACTCCAGTCATTGGGCTCCTCTCCATGCCCAAGACTAGGCAAAGGCCACAGAGCCTTAAACAGCAGAGAACACTGGGGACACCCCTGAGATAATCAGGCCTGGTCCCTCCCCGGCCACCCACGCACCTTGCCTGCAGTCTTGAGAATTCCAAAGCCTAGCTCTCTGCCTGGAACAGAGGTGGGCGGTGAAATGGAACCAGCATGAGTTAATATTTCAGCAGTTGTCTTATGTCTTTATCTAATCAGGGTGTTATCACAAAATACCAAAGCCTGGGTGGCTTAAAGAGCATTTATTTCCCACGGTTCTGCAGGCTGGGAAATCCAAGATCAAGATGCTGACATATCTGGGGTCTGGTGGAGGCTCACCTCCCGGTTTGCAGCCATCTTCTCATGGTGCCTTCACACAGTGGAGAGAGACAGTGCTAGTCTCTTTCTCTTCTCAGAAGGACACCAGTCCCATCATGGGAGCCCCACCCTCAAGGCCTCATCTAACCATAATCACCTCCCCCTCTCACCTCCTAATATGGCCCCATTGGGACTTAGGGCTTCAACATACTCAAGGGTGGGGGAGGAACAAGCACGAAGCCCCCACAGTTTGAAATAGTCTTCCATCAGGCAGTTTGAAATAGCTTCCATCAGAGCTACTTTGCCCCGAATTATTACAAGGACCTGGGAATGACACAGGGGCCAGGCCCAGGGGCAGGTGTCTTCTGAGGCCATTGTCCCAGCCTCCAAGTCCAGTTCAGACCCCAGCTCAAGCTGTCCCTGTCTCTGGCAGTGCTCATCGACCTGCGGGAAGGGGCTGCAGTCCCGCGTGGTACAGTGCATGCACAAGGTCACCGGGCGCCATGGCAGCGAGTGTCCTCCCCTCTCAAAGCCAGCTGCCTACAGACAGTGCTCCCAGGAGGTCTGCAACGACAAGATCAATGCCAACACCATCACTTCCCCTCGCCTCGGTGAGTGCCTTCCCCAGCCCTGGTTTCGGGGGTGGGTGGGGTGCTGAGTCCCCCAGCAAGTGAGTCCCCAAGGGTGGTGGAGTTGTAAGCCAAAAAGCCACCTTCTTAGTCCATATTTGTCACATAACGGTTAACATGTGTCAGTGCAGTTGAAGATAGGCGGTGTCAGAGATTCCATTCCTTATCATGAGACGTTTGCTAACACAGCACCCTGAGTGTATCCCCCTGGCTGCTCTGCCAACACAAGAGAGTATTCTTCTCCTAATCATCTTAGGATCCCTGTGTATGAAGGGGGTGAAGGAAAGTGCTTCTTACTGGAAATGAAAGATGCAGGGTGTCAGGGAGGTGGCCCTGAAGATGTGCACATGGTCTGTCCCTTCGGCTGATGCCAGGGAAGCAGACAGACAAGGGGGAGAGGTTGGGCCTTTGGCCCCTGTGTGTTATTCCCAAGGTGCAGCCTTGGGGGCCAACATACCTGGGGTCTTGCAGGGTCTTCTGAATCCTACAATGTAGCCTTTTGACTAAATCCCTTCTTATAAAGGGATTTGTTCTTTGAAGTTTGCATTCAGTTAAGGGGTCACACTTTACTGGGCAGTTTGACCCCAGGTGCTTGGAACCTGGGCCTTCAGCTGTCTGTGCAAGTGGGTGGTGGTCAGGAAGAAAAGAGGGACATTTAATGTTGATCTGCTCAAATTCCTGGGAAATATTTCTCTAACACTGAAGACCCACCCACAAAAAGGGGGTCTCCCGAAGCACCTTCATCTGGGGAGGAGGCCATCAAGTTTGCAGAGCCCACACCCACTCGGCACCCCCCTTTGAACAGGGCCTTCTCTCTATACAACTGAGACCCCGAAGGAGATTTGGGCCTCTTGTTTGTACTTTGACCTTGTCCTTTTGTGGTTCCTTTGATGTCCTTTGCTCCATCTTGTTTTAATAAATGCCAGCAGTAACAGTGTCCTCCACCACACGACAGCAGTAAGTGCTGCTTAGCTCAGCAGCAGGGTGGCCAGCGCCCTCTCCCCTGAAGAGGCGCCAGACCACAGCACTCAGTCAAGCAGCTGGGTGGGATACACAGGTGCGTCCCCTGTGGCAGGAAGTGGCATCCACAGTGCCCCTGATGGGGGCGTGGCCCTATCAGTCTGTGCAAGGCTGACATGTGTGTGAAGGTGAGGGAACCCCGACTGTCAGAGCTGTGTGTGCGTCACCACATGACCATTCCCCTCACCCCTGGGTGTTCTCTCTCTGCCATCCCCTTAGCTGCTCTGACCTACAAATGTACAGGGGATCAGTGGACAGTGTACTGCCGGGTCATCCGGGAAAAGAATCTCTGCCAGGACATGCGGTGGTACCAGCGCTGCTGCCAGACCTGCAGGGACTTCTATGCAAATAAGATGCGCCAGCCGCCGCCACCCAGCTCTTGACGCTCAGCCTGGGGGTTGTGCAGCACTCAGGTCTGAGGCCTGGCGTTTAGGGCATGCAAAGCCCACCACCCAACCAAGAGTACACCAGCCCTACGGCTGCTCCCTGGCAAGGCTGCCCCAAGAATCCAATCCCATAGAATTTGAGCGTGAACTTGATGTTTGCCATTTGTGCTTTTGTACTTAATATATTGTTAGCAGCCACTGGATGGCTTTCTACAGTAGAGAAAAAATAGGCATGAGTCACAGAATAATAATAATTTCTAAGATTCCATGTACCTCAAAGGGGAACACCTCTGGCAGACAACTATCAAAAGAGAGAGACGTGGTTTGGTGCTTCTGTCTTGGCTTTTGACATTTGAAGTCCCAGTGCTTGATGTACCATAGAGGGAATATCCTGAAAATGAGATGTTTTATGTTAAAAGAGGCTTTATTCTGAAAGCCACTGCAAAGCCCCGGATGGAAGGATTGGTGAGCCTCTGAGACCAATGGCTATTCTGGAGGGTGCTGGGCTGCAGGGCCACATTCCTTCTCACCTACCTGCTTGACCACAGAAGAACGACGACATTGCCCCTATGCCCACCTCAGAACGTTCTCTGAATCCTGGGCCTTGCCTTAGAGGTCTTAGCTCTAAGAGTTTAAATCTGGGTGTGCCAATGAGGACACTGGAACCAAGTGGTTCGTTCTCCACACCACCCATGTAAGGAGACTATTTTGGAAGGCTCTGGATTTGGGACAAGCATCTAGTTTTCAGAGCTCTGCTGTCCACCCCACGGGGAAGCAGAAGAGCATTTCTTCAAGATGCTGTGGAACAGGACACACGCTAATTGTGGTGATGGGATTGCTGCCCAATGTAAAAGTGAGCCTGGGACGGTTTTGTGGGGGTATGTGGGCCTCCCCCTCTGCCTTCCAGGGGCATCCACTCCAGCCAGCACTTACTGAAGCTTTGCACCTTAGAGATGCTGAATCATCAGTGGCTTTCCACTGACCTTAGCCACTTACCTGCAGTTAGGATCACGATGAGGACCTCTGGGGACATGAGCACAGGCCTGGGATCTGCAGAGTAAAGCCTAACTTGCTTCATCCTAGCACAGGGTAAGTTTCCTCTAGGGCCTCTCAGCCTAGTGTGCCCAGACCAGCAAAGGATTCCCACCTGGCTAGGACCTCTGCATGCCCAGCAAGCCCTCCTGTGGCCTGGGCATCACAGTACACATCATGGTCGTGGCTGTCATTATTGACCCATCTTTTTACTGGGGCAAGGATGATACCCAGAAAGGCATGAAGAATGAATGATTGACCCTGACCCTTCACAATATAGCTCTGCCCCTCCAGAAACCCAGAGCCATGGCCAGGGTGGCCTCTGAGAGCACAAAGGCTATGGGAAGCTGGCAGGCTGGGAGCAGGGCCCTAGGTGCTGGGAGACCTTTTTTGCTCACCACCTTGGTGTGCAATTCACAAGTGCTTATGTTCTAGGACTTTACCATGAGAAACCCACCTGTTCCTCCCTAATTCAGACAGAAGCTCTCACTTGAGCTAATTTCCATGGGATCATCTCCAAGTGTCTTTTGACTTATTGGTGCTGTGTTTATGTTTTGTTTTTGTTTTTGTTTTTTAATGTCACAATCTTAGGGTTAGCTTAAATCAGAAAGGAAAAAAAAAAAAAAACCTTCTCTGCCTTCTCAACCCTGTCTTATGGGCTATATTTTTGTTTTTAACTACCCAAGAGGCAGAGAAGTGGTGGGGATGGCAGGGAATTTATTCAGTTCCACTTGAATCAACAAGAAGTGTTGAGAAACTTCGTTAGGTGCTCTGTGGAGAAAATGTCAGGATGGAGTGGCCCACCCTTGCGGAGTACTCCACCAGCTGTTACCCAGGACCTATGCAAAACACAGTCCTCCCCAGGTCAGGTCTGGCCACTAGCATGCTCCTTGAATCCACAAAACCCTCAAATTCTTGGGGAACTGGGGTTCAATTTTTCTTCCAGCTCCAAAGGAGCTGTTAATTCACCAAAAGACATTAGCCTTTTGGAGCGAGGGTGCAGAGCCGGAGAGGCCCTGCCGGCTCACCTGCACAGGTCCTGAATTTGCCCCTGGCCACCCTGGCTGGATCAACTGGACTCCTGTGGCAAGGGCCCCATACCCTTGGAATGAAAATGATTGATTAGCCTATCATTAAATACCCCATTGGTTCCCCAAAACCCGTGTCTGAGTTCCTTTACTTCACACTAGCTTTGCCCCTCTGGTAATCCACCAGCTGCCTTCTGTTCATGGCACCAGTGATGATTCATTGCAGTAAAAACATCATGACATTCTTGTTCCACTTTTTACAGAGACATTGAAGCTGTGATTCGAGCAGTGATGTTTCTGTGCCGTTAACACCCTGTACTGTCACTCAAGTACTGTACCTTTGTGGTTGCATATGTGTGTTACTAACTAGACTCTCACGATCCTATGGTGCTATTTTTATTGGTGCAAAATAAAACCCTGTCAGTTCATGGTTTGATATGACCAGAACACAGGAAAAGATCCTTCATGGCAATAATATATCACTGGTTTTTTTTTTTTTTTTATTTGAGTCAAATGTATATATTATCCATTAGTTAACTTACATTACGTACTGTACCCGGGGTATTTTTGTCTTACTTTTTGGTGCTGGTTTTGAAAGAAAAGAAAAAAGAAGAACAGAAGACAAACATTGGATGCCATTATACATGAAAATTAATCACGTCATTGGAAGCAAGTTGAATGTGTAATAAAATGTTTTTCCATAACTGTTTTAAGCTGTCTGTGAAATGAAAGACAAAAGCCAGTCCTCCAGGCCTGATGGGAAGCTGTGGTCGTTCCATGCTGTGGCAGTCACCTGGCTCACTGGGGCCTTGGCTGCAAGGAGCCACAGCCTACTGACCACAGCTGGGGTCTGGGTCAGAGGTCACTGGTAAATGCAGTTCTGGCAGGTAGCTGTGTCCCCCCAGTGAGTGCTAACAAAGCATTTTGTCCTGGGCCTCATCCCTATGTGGTTTGCAAAGCCCTGCATGGGGACATGAAGGCCTGACAGCTGTGTTGTGAGCCTGTGCATGTGACATCTGACACGGAGTGGCCACTTCACTGGCAGAGCAGCCTGTGCTACAGAGGGAGGCCCTGGCCATGCTACCTTGGGCTGAGCTCCCCAACCATTAGCCCCCTGCCATCCACAACCCTACAGACAGTCCCCACACCTTCCCTCCTCCAGCAGGTGTAGGGGTGAGTCCTGACCCTGCACACCTCCCCCAGGACACCAGTCCATCACAATGGGGATGACAGCAGCCATTAGAGCCCATAGCTCGGGGAGAGGGGCCCCGTCTCCTCCTGGAACAAGGGCAAAGAGCTCCTTGCTCAAGGACTTAGAGCCTGCTATAGAAGCTGGAACAGCACCCAGAGATTTTAGTCTGACAAACCACTGCCCACTGCGGCTGGGAAACCACAGTTTGCATTAATTCTGAAGAAGTATCACCTACCTGCCTCTGGGACCGTTAGAACCTTCTCTTGCCTCTGAGGGTTCCCATCCCTCTGGGGGGTTAAGTTGAACAGCCCTATGGCATGTAATTTCTTTAGAAGCTGCTCTGATTGCTGTTTGGCCTCTCAGCAATTCCAGTTTGTAAGAAGCAACTGACAAGCTCTGCACTGGCAGATGTTGAGCAGGAGTCCATCAGGGGCCCTGCACTTCCTAGGACCACAGTGAACACAGAGGAGCTCAAGGCCTGCTCAGGAGCCCATGGCCCCGCTGGGCAGATGGACCTGGAGACCTACACAGTGGGGAACTCCAAGGAGGGAAAGGCCAGGACCTTTCTTTGTGGGTTTGTTGATAGACCTTCCAGACACAAGGGTGGGGGTTTTCTTCTACAGCAGTGCTCTCCCTCTGTAAAAAGTCTCACCATAAGCCCCCAGCGGTCCTCAAACTTATTAAACAGGGGGCCAGTTCACTGTCCCTCAGACCATTGGAGGGCCAGACTATAGTAAAAAAAAAAAATTAAAAAAAAAAACAAATTCCTATGCACACTGCACGTATCTTATTTTGAAGTAAAAAAAACAAAATGGGAACAAATACAATCACACCTCCTCATGTGGACTGCAGGCCGTAGTTCGAGGACCCCTCTAGGCAAATATCTTCTGCATCTGTGCCCACCTCTCTGCCTGACCAGAAAGTGGCCCAGCCCTCCCACTGGCCCCTCAGCCCCCATCAGCACTCCACACTCTCTCACCTACTACCAGTCTTGAACTCTGTGTGCCACTCCCCTGACTCTGCCCGTGCTCTGCACTAATGCTGTTCCTGACCGGTCACCAGTGACCTCACGATGTCAGATGGTGCAGACATCCTAGTGCCCTGTTCTCCAGCCACAGCACCCTCTCCCTGGCATATCCTCTTCTCCTGGCTTCTGGGACACTTCACTCTCCTGACTTTTCCTCCTCCTCTTCTCTGCTGGCTCCCCTTTCTCCACCAGCCCCCTAGGTGATGTGATGCCCCCAGCTCAGCCCTTCAGCTTCTTCTCTCTGTGTACTTTCTCCATAGGTCATGTCACCCGGACCCATGAATTTTAAAACCATGTACACTCTGTTATCTCCCAAATTAGCATCTTTGGCCCTGGCTGCTCCCCTGGCCTCTGTACTCACACATGACCTCCCCACACACATAATCAATTCCATAGGAAGCTCTGGGACTGGGATGGCCCTGTAGAGTCCGCTCAACTCTGCAATTTGGGCAGGGGGCTTCATAAGGGTATTCATTTATGCTGGGATGGCTCAAAGAACAAAAGAGAGACTGGAGTGATGAGAAGGCCCACACACCTGCACATGTGGCGGCCGACACTGACTGTTGGTAAGAACCTCAACAGGGGTTGCCAGCTGGAACACCTACAAGAGACATCCCCTAGGGCTGCTCTGTTCTGCAGCATAGTGGGGGGTATCAGTAGCAAGCCCCCAAGACAGACTAGAAACACTCATGAGAGCTGCATCACCTTGTATGACAACTCAGAAGTTACACAGCATTATTCCCACCATACCCTAGTTGTGAGGCAGGCTCAAAGACCCGCCCAAGTTTACAGGGAAGGGACAAAGTCTGCCTCTTTCCAGAGGTGTGGCAAGATTCTAGAAGAGCAGGTAGGACAGGAAATATTGTTGTGGCCATTTTTAGAAGATTCCCATATATCCCTTGTATATTCAGAGTTCTCCAGAGAAATAGAACCAATATATAGGTGATGATAGATAGAGAGATAGGTAATACGGATTTATTGTGGAGATTGGCTTACATGATTATGGAGGCCAAGAAGGCCCACCATTTGCTGTCTGCAAATTGAAGACTCAGGAAAGCTGGTAATTCAGTCCAAATCCATCTAAGGACAGATAAGATGTATGACCCAGCTCTGGAAGGGAGAGAGAGAATTCATCTTTCTGCCATCTTTTTGTTGCCTTTGGACCCCCAACAGATTGGATGATGCCCCACCCACATCAGCGAGAATGTATATTCCATCCTCAGTTTACTGATTCCAATGCTAATCTTTTCTGAAAACACCCTCATAGTCACACCCAGAAATAACGTTTTACCAGCTATCTGGGCATTCCTTAGCCCAGGCAAGTTGGCATGTAATAATACTCATCACATTCCCCACATGCAAAATGTGCTCTCCCTGCCCCCAGCCCAGTCCCATCTCACCTCAACATGGGGCTCGAGTCCAGGATCCCAAGATGGCATCACCTGCATCAGGTGCCCATGCAGAAGGGACTATTTCAGGGTGGCTTCCCAGGTACAGGTCCTTGAATTTTGTCTTCCTGGATCTGAAAACCTGTGAACTGAGACATCATCTCCCCCAGACTCCCAGAGACAGGTCTAGGATAACTGCTCAGATAATCCCTATTTGAAAAGGAGTGGAAAGAGAAGGGCAGAGCAGCCACCATCTGGCAGCTCTCATGTCCAGCCTGGTACACATTGCTAGTTCCATTACACTTGGTCATACTGCCAGGGAATGATTCTCCTCAGGCTGCCAAAGAGGCTTACTGTTTATTATAATTCACCTTTAATGCTAGAGAAAGCGAGATGTAGTAAAGAGAGGCTGTACTGACATGCCCCTGACCGCTGGACTCCTAGCAAACCCATCCATGCAGAGGGTCTTCAACCCTTTTGGAGCATATCTCCCCAAGGAGACAGCCCACATCCCACCACAGCCTGCACTCCACTTGCCATCTCTTGCTTGTCTGGTCTGATTATCATGAGATGCCAGATACAGTGGGTTGTGTGGGGGAGACTGTGTCCAGAGACTCTCAGGTTGTACACTACAGAGAATGGAAGAGTTAACGTCTGCCCTGAGGGAGACACAAATGGACACTTATGTCTGTCACACATGAACATGGTAAGGAAGAGAGAGAATGCATTCCCTAGTCACTGCCATCTACCTTGTATAAGAACCACGTTAATTTGCCCCAGCAAAAATTCCACTTTGGAGAAAGCTGTTCATGTGGGGCTAATTCTTGGTTAAAATTGTGGTAGTCCACTATCATAGTCAGGATCCATTCCAAATTTGGTAGTGGCCAGACTGATGATTTGCATGGGAGTATGATGCCACATTCTTTAGATCTTTAAGCATGATACTAAAATATGCCATTCTCCATTCTCCTTCATAAAGTATCTCAAAAATGGAAAAGCGTATTAGTATTGAATACATTGGATACTTCCTTTTCCATTCTTGTGCCCCCACAAGAGAAAAACTCAATTCAAGTTCAAAAGGGAGGGAAGAGGAGGGAGGAGGAGTGGTGTGCTCCCACCTAATGGGCACAATGTAAGGGTGCACAGCACACCGCCTGGGTGAGGGGCACAACTGCAAGAAGGATCTTTCCTTTGTCTTACCTAACAAAGGCAAAAATTGTAACCTGATCATTTGTACCTTCATATTAATCTGAAACAAAAAAACAATTTTAAAAAAGGATGGAAAATCTAGCACCCTATGTACTCAATACTGATTTGAAATTAGCAAATGAATAACTACAGATCCATATGAGAGAAAAACACAAATTCAAGGAGTGAGGAGGGGGTTCAGTAATCTCCCACCTAACGAATACAATGTAGGGGTATATGGCACACCTCCTGGGTAAAGGACTCAACTACAACTTGGATGCTACCTAACAAATGCAGACAATGTAACTCAATTGTATATATCCTTATATTAATCCAAAATTTGGTTTACTGTCATGCCTGGGGAGAGGGATGCAGTTTCACAAGCTTCCACTGGGCCTTCCCCACCACAATAGTTCTTTACCCAATAGGCCAAGGATGAATTCAGGCACAAGGGAACTGATTACTGGGTAGCTTATGGGACCCACTGTACCCATCCATTATCTGAAACCCATTCACCTTTGCTCTGGGTCCTAGCATCTATGCCCACTTGGATTCTGTGTGCAACAGCCTTCTAAATGGGTGTATCTCCCAGGTAAGTGGTTGTGGGTCCCTTTGGGGAAAGATTGGGGGATGATTACTTTATATCCTTCTTCCTGGGGTCCAGCCTCTTCTTGAGTCAGTGGGTTCTTGGGCATGAAAACTGGCTCACACAGGAAACAGAGCAAAAATTCACAATGTTTGAGGGGATCATTGCTCTTCATCCTTTTTTTATTTAATGTATGAATTGAATAATACCCCTTTTGGCTGCCCATCTACCTTGGTTAATAGAACCATCTGTTAGGCCAAACTGTCCACAGGTCAGGCCCTCCTGTGCTATCTCACCTTGCCAGTCATCTTTATCATTAGGCCCACTGTGTTTCTGACCATTTGGTCTCCATTATTTCAGGATCCTATTAGCCCCAGGGCTCTCATGGAGGCCAGTTCTGTAACAGCATCTCCCCACTGTCAGCCAAGATCTATAGAGAACAGCCATGACTGAACTCCTTCACAAAACTGGTGCCCTCCCACCCAGACTTCCTTTATGGCTTTGGGAGATGGAGTGTCTCATGGGCCCTCCCATGGAACACAGTCTGGGGATGCGGAAGGAGGGAACATTCCAAGCTTACACACAATATCCTCCCTGCAAGCCCATCTTCTGAGCCCTTTGTCTACCACCTCCCATAACACTCCCACTTTACCTTGTATGACCGTCACTTTCCCCAAGAGTCCATGAGCCATCTGTCTTCCAGGGTCCTGGCCAGGGAGTTGAATCCATGGAGAATTCTCCGCTTGAAACAAACTTGCCCCATTCCACCAGGATGCTCCACTGTTCACCATCTAGCCCTAAGCTCTGATCCCATGCATAGTCTTCTGGCGTCTACAGGTATATTTTGCAAGGCCCTGTAGCTTCTTAGGGATCTAGTTCTTTCCTTCCCCAGCTGGGTTATACTGCAACTTAGGCACCCATCTAGTGGCCAAGAGGATAGGTTGGGGAGATGCTTCTCTCAGGGAGCTCATGTTATCTTGCAAGGCACAGGCCTCTGCCTTATCTTTAAGTAAGCGGTGAGAGTAGGCAAGCCACTTCTATGGGCTGGGAAGATTCCAGAGCATGTCAGGTTTCACAGTTCTCAGAGATTGACCTAGATATCCCCATTCCTGCCTGCTAATGGTAACAGATAAGAGTCTCCTTTTATGCTGCCAAGAAGCTCTCTGACTTTCACACTTCACCCTGAATTGGTGATTCATCTGTAACATTTTCTAGAGCATTTTCTCCAAAACACCATTAACACCTGGCAACAGCCTTAATTTCTTTGCCTTATAATTCCTGTTTCCCTAGATCTTCCAGATGACTGGGCTATTATACCACCAGTGAAGGCTGAACTATTGCCTGACAGATGCCGGCAGCTTCCTTCTTGTGGGGGAGAGCAGTCCTTGCATCTAGCTGGCAGATGATTGCAGGTCCAAAGTTCTATTTTAGGATCTGCTTCCTAGGACCATTCCTGGCACCAGCTAACTTAGTTTGGGCCCTCAGGAGTCAGTCTCTGAGATGGAGATTTGTGAGCAGGAGGTTTATTGGGAGGTGCCCTCACAAACCCCTAATGGAGTAAGGATTTGGCACATGTAGATTCGGAAATCTGATGCCACCACAACAGGGTCTCAGCCATTCCCATAGAAAACTGTGGAGCTACAACAGCCCTTCAAAGCTATCCCAAATGGGTCAGCTTTTGTACATCATGGGAAGCAATGTAATCTTGAGAGTCTGCTTCTCACTGCCAAGGGGATGCCTGGGGACAGGCTCAGCTGAGAGCAGCCACCACTCCTGGGACCTGGGAAACAGTGCCTCAGTCCTAAAGGAGGATCTGACCTTAGATATTTACAAAATTAAGGTCCCAGTTTCTACCCTCCTTTCCTTCCTCAGACTTCCCCCAAATCAGTAAATGGCACCTCTCACCAAATGTCTGACCTCAAAGTCCTCCTTGTTTCCTCAGTTTCCCTTTCAATCTCCAATCCAATTCAGCCAAGAATGCCATTGGTTGTGCCACCAAACAACATCTCTAATCTGTCTACTATGGTGCACCCATCACAGGACATCTCACCTACACCCTGTGGGAGTTATTCTCTCATCTGTTTATATTGCTGTAACAAAAGTACCTTAGCCTGGGAAATTTTATTTTTATAATTTATTTATTGCATATTTATAATTTATAAACAACAGAAATGCATTGCTCACAGTTCTGGAGGCTGGAAGTCCAAGATCAAGGTTCCAGCAGATTCAGTGTATGGTGAGTTCTCACCCCCACCTCAGAGATTGTGCCTTCTTGATGAATCCTCAGTGGCAGACAGAGCAAATGAGCTCTTTAGGGACTCTTTTATAAGGACACTAATCCCATTCATGAGGACCCCACCCTCATGATCTAGTCACTTCCCCGCACCTCCACCTCCCAACATTAGTGCACTAAAGGCAGAGTTGCAACATATGCATTTGGGGCGACACAAGCATACAAACTACTACACTCCCTGTCTCCTTCCTCTCTGGCTCCCTATCATGCTTTCTCCACACCCAGGGGAATATTTTAAAAACATAAGTCATAATAGAAACATCAATGATACCGCCCTGCTTAGAGCCCTGCAGTATCTTCCTGCCCCTGTGGTCCTCCCCAACCCCCCTGCCCCCTCTTCTCCTGCTCCCATCCTCCCCATGAAAGGGTCCAACTACAGTCTCCTGTCTCTTCAGCCTTCCTCCCTTTTCTCCACTTTTGGGGCTTCTCAGGTGCCACTGCCTTTGTCATGAGGCTCCCATTCCCCACCGTGCAGTCCTTCCCATGACTGACTAATCTGCACCCTTCATCTCTTGACTCAAATGTTCTTCAGACAGATGTTCCCTGGGCACCCACCTACCATGGCTTCCCAGACATGGCTGCCATTTGTAAACCCTCCTCAGGACCTCTCATAACCTAGGACTATTGTAGTAACTTTTTCCTTGCATATTGTCACTTTCCTGTCTAGAAGGTAAGTTTTCAGTGCAGAAATTGTGTCCTGCTTGCATGTGGTCCCTTATGCATATGGTCACTTACCCCTTGCCAGTTTCAATTACTACTATTTAAATGATTTTCAGATAAACTAAGGATTGTACCAGAACATGTTTGTACTGAGTAATAAAAATACACTCTAAACTCAAATGATTTTTTTGACTTATTCTTCAAGTGATACAAATATTCGGACAACCAGCTTTGAGGTTATATATATATATATATATATGTTATATATAACATTTTTCAAATTCTCTCTCTTGCCAGTCACCATTTGCCAACAGAGATGGGTATTTCCAAGTGGAAGAAAAACTCCCTTCTCGCAGAACCATGGGGGGAAGTGCCAGCCCACCCAGGGCTGCCTCAGATATCCATATTTACACACAGCCTAACATAGGCACAGAAGCTACACATGCAAATGTGGAGTCTCAGGAAAAATAGGTATCCCTGAAGTTTCCAATAAGCTCCTTCCTACCTCTCTCCCACCCCTGTCACATGCAGGGTGTGTGTGTGGGGGGGTGGCCGTATCTGTCTGTCTGTCTCCAAAATTCTCTCTCTGCTCCATGCTGTGGTCTTCCTCTCTCACTCTTTCTTACACCAGTTTTTATTCCCTTTCTCCCTTCCGACATCCATCTCTCCTTCCCTCTTCCCTCCCTTCCCACTTTATATATTTCCCCTACATTCTCCAATGTAAGCCGATGATCCACTTCTGACTTAGGCCCCACTACAGTGGAAGGCCACTTTCATGGAGGGCCCAGTCATGGGTGTTCCAGGAAAAGGAGCTATTCTAGGGGCTTGTGTTTCTACTGAGACTGCAGAATTCTAAGTATCCTTTAAAACTTTACTCCCTAACTGCTCATCCAGGATTCTTACAAACAAACTGTTCTTTAGAAGTTTTAGAGGTCTCTGGGTGTGCCAATCACACATTCAGCAATCCTTTGGCTAATAATGTATCCCCAGCAATTGGCTTTCTTGCCACTGAGGTTAGTTTTAACATGCCAGTTGATAGTTATAAAACAGCAATTCTGGAAGGCCTGTCCAAGGATCGCTATGTATTAACACATCATTAAAATAGCATATTGCAAAGTCAACATACGATTATACTGTTGACCTATCCCATACTGAATGATTTTGAAACCACAGTGGAAGCCAAGTGCCATTTTATTAAATTTAGGAAGCAGGGAAGGGAAGAGAGAGGGTTGCAAGGGTTGCAACAGGGTTAGTTTGATATGTTTGTACATTTTGCCAATATTTTCTTAAACAAAACAAGCATATAATGTATCCACCACATTCATTACAATACTTAATTTTTGTTCTCCATGTACTATGTGTATAGTATACACAGGCACAGTGCATACATGTACATGTGCACCGTGATCATAGGGGTGACTGGGGGCAATCTACTGTGGCTTATATAATGGCCCTAGAGCAATTTCAGGCCTTGCGTCCTTTGGAGCAACGGCCACATTTCTGAATTAGGTCAGAGGCTCCCAAGGCAGCAGCAACACCCATCTGAAAATGTAAGTTACGGTACATAAAAGTTATTTATATCATGACTCATATGTTAAATGACCATTTTACAATGTAAGTCAATAAACTTTTATTGAGCAGTGTTGTAGATACAGGGGAGAGGGATGAAGGGTGAATGCATAGTCCCCTGTCCTCGGGGAGTCATCATAATGTGTTATTGTACCTCTCTCGGCAAGTGTGTGGCTCTGTTCAAATGTAGAAAAATACTTAAGTCAGTTCAAAACTAATAGTATTGTTGGCTCTGAATTCCAGATAAACAAACTCAAGGAGAAATCATATCTGCTGTCTTTCTGATCTAATTCAGCAAAGCCAACTTCTCAAAGCTTGAATGCTTACTCACATGCACCCTCAAATGAACTTCGCACCTCTGACACTGCATTCATCACACATGTCACTTCATAATAACTGCTCAGACCACACCTAATCCTGCATGATTTTCCCTGTTCAGACCAAGCTGACTGGTCATGATGGACAGATGTATCTGTCCCCACAGATGGCAGTTGCATATGCGAGCTGGACTCTGACACAGCTCTTTTAGGATGTTCAAAGAGATAAGAAGTAAAATACATTTCAAAAGAGCAGGAAATCATGAAACATAATCAAGGTAAAAGAACCAATGAAACTCAGAACTGACAAAGTCAGATGATGCAAAATGCCAAGTACTGGGTGAGTGCCACCAACCAAGGAATTAAACAAGAGGGCTGTTCATCTGGAAGGTAGTGTGGAAGAATTTTTACCCAGAAGGCAGTATAGAGAGGTCAAGGAATTTTTTTTTAAATGAAAGCATAGTTAAGAAAAAGCAAAGATTTTTTTTTTTTTTTAGAGTGAGATTCTGTCTCACTTTGTTGCCCTCAGTAGAGTGCTGGGCGTCACAGCTCACAGCAACCTTCAGCTCTTGGGCTTAGGTGATTCTCTTGCCTCAGCCTCCCGAGTAGCTGGGACTACAGGCGCCTGCCACAACACCCAGCTATTTTTTTGTTGCAGTTTGGCCGGGGTCAGATTCAAACCTGCCACCCTCAGTATGTGGGGCCGGTGGCCTACGCACTGAGCCACAGGCGCTGCCCACAAAGGTAATTTGAAACGTGGCAAGTTCTAAGAGCAGCTCCACAGACCAGAAGCAAAGAAGGGAGGAAAAGATCATGGCTGAGGATGTGCCCAGGAATCAAGGATGTGAGTGCTGAAATCCAAAGGTGGTACAAATAGTAAACAGAAATAGAGAAAATCCACACCTCCCACATCAGAGTCAAACTGCAGAAGTAGAGAAAGAAGAGGGAATCTTGGAAACAAAGAGAAAAGACAAATGCCCCGGAGGAATGGCTGTTAGTCTGCTAGTAGATGCCAGAGAGAAATGTCATTCCTTCCTTCTTTTTTTTTTTTTTTTTGAAGTACCGATGCTCCTTTCTGAGTTGGTGACTCAATGGTGGGAGATGTTTCCCTCCCTCCATTCCTTTTTTTTTTTTTTTTTTACACAGAGTCTCAGTCTGTAACCCTGGGTAGAGTGTTGTGGTGTCGTAGCTCACAGCAACCTCAAACTCTTGGGCTCAAGTGATCCTTTTCCCTCAGCCCCCCAAGCAGCTTGGACTACAGGCACCTGCCACGACACCCAGCAAACTCTTTTCTTTTCAGAGATGGGGTCTCACTCTCACTCGGGCTGGTTGCCAACTCCTGAATGCAAGCAAGCTAGGATTACAGGTGTGAGCCACCTCCTATGGTTTTTATAATTTCTCACTGTAAACTCATCCGATCAAAGGTCAGTTTTTCTGTTGGAATATGCAAGTCTTGTGAAACTGAAGCATCTCCAAGTGCAGAACAAGGTCTGTATATTTCTGTCAGGTGTCCAAGGGATAGCACTTGGCCGGGGCCAATTTTTATGCTATCTCCACATCCCTAAGCTCTTCCCTCCCGCCTCAGGATGCTATGAAAAGATTTGGACCCTATGGAGAGCACAGCCTGGACTTTCATTTCTCTCAGATGTCTTTTCCTCAGAGAAAACATCCGTGCTGTTTACAAGATCCTTTTTCATGGGGGCTGCACCCTTTCAAAGGTTCTAGGCTTCACACAGGGTTTGGGGTTACCTCTTTTTCTCAAGTAGGCTTTATGCCTCTGACTGTGGTACAGTGTGGAGGTTAATCCCCAAGTCCCTACTAAGGATGGGGACTCATCCCTGCCCTTTTTCCTTTTAGGAACAAGATTCCCACAGGATGAAGTGTTCTCTGTCTGGAATCTATTTTGTCTGTGATGCTATTTATCTTAGATGTTTGCATGCACCTTTTAATTTTTTTTTAATTTCAATAGATTTAGGCTCAGCACCTGTGGCTCAAGAAGCTAAGGTGCCAGCCACATACACCTGAGCTGACAGGTTCAAATCCAGCCCGGCCCGCCAAACAACAATGATGGCTGCAACAAAAAAATAGCCGGGCATTGTGGTGGGTGCCTGTAGTCCCAGCTACTTGGGAGGCGGAGGCAGGAGAATCACGTGAGCCCAGGAGTTGGAGGTTGCTGTGAGCTGTGATGCCACAGCACTCTACCCAGGATGAAAGCTTGAGGCTCTGTCTCCAAAAAAAAAAAATTTTTTTCAATAGATTTAGGGAGTACTAGTGGCTTTTTGTTACATAGATGAATTGAATAGTGGTGAAGTTAGAGCTCTTAATGTACCCATTACCTAAATAGTACACATTGTACCTATTAGCTAGTGTCTGATCCCTCACCCTCCTCCCATCTTCCCAACTTATGACTCTCTATAGTCCTTCATACCACTGTGTGACCTGGGTACTCATCATTCAACTCCCACTTATAAGTGAGCACATGTGGTATTTATTTTTCCATTCCTGAGCTACTTCACTTAGGATTATGGCTTCCAGTTCTAGACACGTTGCTATGAAAGACATTATTTCATTCCTTGTTTATGGCTGAGTAGTACTCTAGTTTCTCTAACCACTCATCAGTTGGTGGCCACTTAGGCTAATTCCCTATCTTTGCTGTTATGAATTGTACTGCAATAAACATATGAGTACAAGCATCTTTTTGACATGACTTCTTTTCCTGTGAGTAGATACCCAGTAGTGGGATTGCTAGATGGAATGGTAGGTCTTTTAGTTATTTGAGGAATACTGTTTTCAGTAGAGGATGTACCAGCTTAGACTCCCATCAGTAGGGTATAAATGTTCCTTTTTGCTACATCCATATCGGTGTCTATTGTTTTTTGACTTTTTAATGATGATGATTCTGGGCATGAGAAAGGTAGTGTCTCACTGGGATTTTAATTCACACTTCCCTGATGATTGGTAATGTTTAAATTTTTTTCATATGTTTGTTGCCTATTTGTATCTCTTCTTTTGAAAAAATGCCTGTTCATGTATTTAGCCCACTTTTTAATGGAGTTTTTTTTTCTTGCCAATTTTTAGATTCTGGATATTAGTCCTTTGTGAGAGATGACTAGTTTACAAATATTTTCTCCCATTCAGTAATTTTTCTCTTTATTCTTGTATTTCTTGTGCTGTGCAAAAATTTTATTTTTGAGATAGAGTCTCACTAAGTCACCCTTGGTAGAGTGCTGTGGTGTCACAGCTCACAGCAACCTCAAACTCCTGGGCTTAAGCGATTCTCTTGCCTCAGCTTCCCAAGTAGCTGGGACTAGAGGCGCCCGCCACAATACCTGGCTATTTTGTTGTTGTTGGCAGTTGTCGTTTGCAGGCCTGGGCCAGGCTCGAACTGGCCAGCTTCAGTGCATGTGGCTGGCGCCATAACTACTATGCTACAGGGGCCAAGACACAAAAACTGTTTTAAAACAAGTACTATTTATTTGTTTTTGTTATGTCTTCTTTTGGAGTCTTAGTCATAAATTCTTTGCCCAGGCCAATGCCCAGAAGAGTGCTTACTGAGTTTTCTTCTAGAATTTTCATGGTGTTGGGTGTTAAAGTCTTTAATACTTCTTGATTTAATTCTTGCATTTGGTGAAACATACGGATCCATATTCATTCTTCTGCATGTGGCTCTCCAATTTTCCTAGGACTATTTGTTAAGTAGGGCATCCTTTCCCCAGTATATGTTTTTGTCTGCTTTGTCAAAAATTAGTTGGCTATAGATGTACAGTTTTATTTCTGGGTTCTCTATTCTGTTACACTGGCCTGTTTACTTTTATGCTGGTACCATGCTGTTTTGGTTACTGTTGCCTTGTGGTATGACTGAAGTCAGGTAATGTGAGGCCTCCAGATTTGTTCTTTTTGCTTAGGATTGTGCAGTGGCCCACACTTATAATCCTAACACTCTGGGAAGCTGACGTGGGTAGACTGCTTGAGCTCAGGAGTTGAAGTCCAGCTTGAGCAAGAATGAGACCCCTTCTCTACTGAAAGTTGAAAAATTAGGTGTGCATTGTGGTGGGCACCTATAGTCCCAGCTACTTGGCAGGCTGAGGCTAGAGGATTACCTGACCCCAGGAGTTTGAGGTTGCTGAGAGCTATGATGCCACAGTACTCTACCCAGGGTGACAGAGTGATATTCTGTCTCAATAAAAAATAAATAAAAGATGGAGACTTTACATATTTTGTATTAACCTGGATGGAGTTGAAGAATATTCTCCTTAGTAAAGAATCATAAGAATGGAAAAGTATCCAATGTACTCAATAACTATTATGAAACCAGTAGATGAACAACTACATGCCCACACAAGATAAAAACACAATTAAATTCAAGTGGGGGGGGAGGAGGGAAACGGGAGGGAAGAGGGGGGAGGGGATTGGTGTGCTCTCACCTAACAGGCACAATGTAGGGATGTATGGCACACTTCCTGGGTGAAGGACTCAACTATAACTTAGACTTTACCTAGCACACACAAACAATGTAACCTAATGGTTTATACCCCCGTATTAATGTGAAATAAACATTTTTTTTAATTTTTTTTTTTTAAGAGAGAGAAAGCTGTGGACAGATATGCAGGACCTCGAATGCCAGGCCAAGTGAATATTGCTGTCTGCTTGGAATGGGCTTCCTGGGTTCCAGGCAGGAAAGGACACCTAATTAGACTCCGTTGCTTCTACAGAGACCATGCCAGGATAGCCAGGGGTGTTTCTGGGCTAAGCTGGATGGGCCAGTTAAGCCATGCTTTTAAAATAAATAGCTTGTACTGTTTGTCCCCCAAGGATAAAATATGCTTCGTGGAGCCTGCCTCATTATTCCTTGCAACATACATATGCAAAGCATTAGCCGGAAAACTTCCCCATTCCAGCTTGTTTAGAGAGTGATTTTTGCCAAGGTCACATAGCATATTAAGGGGTGAAACCAAAAGCAGCAAGGACCCTCAGCCCTTCATTCTAACTATGTATCTTTCTGATTTTCCCCCTGCTTTGGCCAAGGGTCAAGGCTGATCTACCAAACCGTGACTGAGCCTCTATCTAGGCCCAAGGCAAGGTCTCTTCTCCTCCAGGGTGACTGAGATGCTGGCTTCCTCCAGTAAGGAGAGTTTGCTCGCAGAGATGTGGCTCTTTCCCCCCTGTGATCGTCAACTCTGGGGACCCCTGAGGGGAGAGGAAGGTGGTTCGTGCATGCCTGTAAGAAAGCAGAAAGAAGGCAGAAATGAGACCTGAGGGGAAATGAGCCTGGCCTGGTCCCATGGGAAATGACCAGGTGGTGATGTTTCCCAGATATGCAACACAGAAGCTTCATGTACCAAACAGACCTCCTCGATATCTGGAAGGCCCCAGTGTTTTTAATGTGACTCCCAATCCTCTTTCTGGCACCAAAAAGCTGGCCTCTTTGTTCCATTCAACAATTTTAACAACTATTTATTGCACCCTCACATGTGCCAAACACTGCACCGGCCACCATGCACCATGGCAGTTTCCACATGCACAATAGTGGGCTTTGAGTGGAGTACTCTCAAAGACAAGAGATTCAGTGGGGAATACCATAGGCAGGGCCCTGCCCTCATGAGTGAAGTCTTTACAGTTCAGATGGTTGGTACAGTATAGCTGTGGAAAGATCACAGTCTGAAGTCTTTACAGTTCAGATGATTGGTGCATTATAGCTGTGGAAAGATCACAAGTCGCAGTCAGAGAAACATGTATTCAAAACATGGCTTTACTTCTTACCAGCTGTGTATTAAAGGATATGAAAATGGAAGTTTGGATTCAATATATAGATACCACATGCCTAAGACGATATCTGACCCAAAACATCACACCAAAAGGCATCACCCACTTTAGGGATGTAAGAGAGCTAGGCTGTGATGATGAAAGAAGGGTTTCTGTGGAGAGAACTGGTTGTGTGTGGTAAGCCTTCCTCCAGCCCAGCCAGTGGGGGGGGGGGGGAGATGGTACCATCCACTCTCGTTAGACCTAAGAAGAGAGGTTAAATGGGGACCTTGCCAAGGATTTAATACATATACCCAGAAATGTAAGCAGCATAGTGGGCTGGTACCTGGTTTACACCTGAAAAATCTAAAAGAAATCTAAAGGATAAGAGAAAGGCCATGTATTGTTGGCTTGGGCTGACACAACAAAAGGCCACAGACTGAGTGGCTTAAAAAACAAATATATTTTCTAACAGTTCTGGAGACTGAAAGTCCTAGATCATAGTCCAACAGTGTTTGGTTTCTGGCAAAAGCTCTCTTTGTGACTTACAGATAGCTGCTGTCCTCACATGGCCTTTCCTCTGCAAACACTTGGTGAATGACCGAGAGAGATGGCATCTTTTCTCATAAGGACACTAATTCTGTCAGATCAGTGCCCCAGCCTTCTGACCTCATTTAACCTTAATTACCTCCTTTTAGGCCCTTTTTCTAAATATAGCCACATTGGGGGTTAGGGTTTCATCCTATGCATTTTCTGGGGAGTTGGGGGAGAGGGTCACAATTCAATCTATAGCCTGGCTACTTTGATGGCAGAGCCAGAAAGAGGCAGCTGCACCAAGGATCAGCCTGCACTTCCAGAGCCTGTCAAGGCAGAGAATATGTGGACCATGCACAAGAGAGAGAGCCAGTATAGAGTGGCTTGGGTCCTGTCCAGGACTCTGTGGTAAGAGGTGCACCAGCCATGACCCACTCATATCACAGGTGCTGAGGAGCATTAGCCACAAGTGGAAAACAATACAACGCATCAGTCTTATAGGTGAGAGATCCTAGTAGATAATGGGTGATGTGTCCCATACTATGAAAGTGCTCTAGGAGGAAAAGTCAGCCTTAATCTCCTGTAGGGCCCAAAGAAGCCTTACACTTGATGGCACTTCAGTACCTGCCAAGTAGTAATTTTCCTGATCCTCTTTTTCTTTCCACCTTCCCCAAGCCCATGGAAGAATTCTTAGGTAGGGAAAGCTCAAAGGGACTTATCACGGACTCTATCCCAAGCCAGTTTCCTGACAAAGCCAGAGAAGGAAGAGTATATTTAACTTTAAATGAAATTCAGAGTTGGATTATGACATGGAATTGGATATTTTTACTAAATTGAGACCACATTTTGTAGCTTAAGTAGACTTCAGAAAGTGACCAGGGAACTAGTTTTATCACCTCAGAGAGACTAGAAAATTCATGAGACCAAAGCTTTCATCCAGGATTGGGGAAAAAGTAGTCCCACAGGATGGATTTACAGGGACAATGAAGAGGTGGCAAGAACATACTTTGTGGGTACCCCCACACACACCCTGAAATCTATGTATGTTCAATGCCATATTTACACTGTCGTACATGGTATTCTTGTCTTAAAATAGGGATATTATAACTTAACATGAAATATTGCTCTGAAAATTAAACTAAATACACCTGCATCTGCTAGTAGAGAACCCAGCACACAGAAGGTCCAAAGAGATGGCAGCCAGCATTACTGTCGTAGTCTGTATAGCAATCGCATCAAAAAGTACCTAGAAAATAGAAGCGTCTACAACTCCAGGCTCACTTTATGTCTCGTCCCTCCCAAGTTGAAGTTCAAGTGTAGGTCAATTTCCAGTACTGAGGGGCTCTGAGGAAGTCTCAAACTACAAGGAAATCTGGCTTCTCTCCCCAACCCAATACATTTGAATTTTATGTGGAAATCTTAAACCACTCCCCTTTTTGTTTGGTATCCATTTGGAGCTTTGAAAATGTGCCATATATGGTTTCTCTGTGAACTCATGCTGAACACTAGTCCCTGTTTTTCAGAAAGCCCAGCCTCTGTGCAGCTATCTAGCCTCTGGGATTACCAATGTAATTTGACTAGTACCAAGGACTGGTTACCACAACACGTCATCTACTCACAATATCATTATATGAGCTTGGTTTCAAGGAACCTTCAACATTCAACCCGTAGTTCACGTCAGTCTTTTCTTAGTATTCCAGAACATGATTGATGGTGACACAGTGCCATGAGGAAGTTATACGTGGCTGGAAACTCTACTTGACAATTGATTAGTCCTTGAACAATGGCCTCAAATAATGTCATGTTAACGGCCAGCCCTGAAACCCATTACTAAGTCTACCCTATGTTTTACAACATCCTTACTGGAGCCCAGTACCTGCTTATGGGGAGGGGGCAACTGCTTTGTTGAATGTGTGCTACTGGCTAGAGTAGAACAGATAGAGGTTACTGTTTCAGCCCCCTAGTGAAAGGATGGGAGATAAGATTTAAAAAAGAAAAAAAATTAGTTTGGGGCAGCGCCTATGGTTCAAAGGAATGTGCCAGAGGTGGCAGGTTCAAACCCAGCCCCAGCCAAAAACTGCAAAAAAAAAAAAAAAATTTAGTTTGCCTTTGAGTGGATCATATTCCCATAGCTTGGAAAATAGATGCCCTCATGTTGTGCTTAACAGGGATAGTGGAAGGTGGCAGAGGTCAATGGCTATATCGGTAGGAAGCAAAACTTCTATAGGCCTAGAGGATGAAATGAAAGGACATCTGAAACTGAGGGAAAAGAAGATAAATTCGACCGTGAGAAGGAATGAATGGGAAGGCAGGGGGACTGGTGGAAAAGCATTGTGAATCCACATGAAAAAATAAAAATAAACTATACTGGTAAAGTAACTACATGGGTAAATATAAAAGACAGCATAATTGGAATTTTTGTTTGCAATTCTTTTCTTTTGTTTGATTTAAAAGTCAACTGTATAAAATAATTATAATATATCAATGGACATATAGGTATAGAGATATAATTTGTGATCTTAATATTATAGCATAAAAGAGATATACCAGCAATAGGGTGCTGGGTTCAAGCCAGGGTTCAAGAGGGAGAAAAATATCAAGAAAATAAACCTGTAGGGTGCTGGCCCCATATGCCGGAGGTGGCGGGTTCCAACCCAGCCCTGGCCAAAAACTGCAAAAAAAAATTAGAAAAAAAAAGAAAACAAGCCCACTTATAATAGCTACAAAAATAATAATCAATATAGAAATAATTTAACCAACACAGTAAAAGATCAATACACTGAAAGCTATAAAATGTTGATGAAAGAAATTGAAGAAGATTCAGACAAATGAAAAGATACTGTGGTCATGGATAAAAAAATACTGCTAAAATGTCCATACTACCCAAACTGATCCACAGATCCAAGGCAATCACCATCAAAATTCTAATGACATTTTTCACAAAAATAGAAAAGCAGTGGACGCTCATATGGAACTGCAAGAGACTCCTAATAGCCAAAGCAATCTGGAGCAAAAGCATAAAACCAGCGGCATCAATCTACATGACTTCAAAATATACTAGAAAGCTACATAACCAAAACAGCATAAAAACAGACATATAAAACAATAAAATAGGACAGAGAGCCCAAAAAATACATACATGCATTTATAATTGATTTTTGACAAAGATGCCCAGAATGTACAATTCAGAAAGGACAGTCTCTTCAATAAATGGTGCAGGAAAACTGGATGTCCACGTGTGGAAGAATGAAATTATACCCTCATCTCACACCATACTCCAAAATCCACTTAGAAACGATGGCGGACTTGAATGTAGGATCTGAAACTATAAAACCACTAGAGCAGAACTTAAGGGGAAAGTTCTATGACATTGGTCTGGGCAATGACTTTTTGGATATGATGTAAAAAAAACAAAGGGAACAAAAGAAAATGATTTAGCCTATAATCCTAGCACTCTGGGGGGCCAAGGCAGGTGGATCCCTAAGCTCACATGTAAGACACTTGAGATCAGCCTGAGCCAGAGCGAGACCTCATCTCTAAAAATAGCCGGGTGTTGTGGTGGGCGCCTATAGCCCCAGCTACTTGGGAGGCTGAGGCAAGAGAATCGCTTAAGCCCAAGAGTTTGAGGTTGCTGTGAGCTGTGATGCCAAGGCACTCTCCTGAGGGCAACAAAGTGAAAGACTGTTTAAAAAAAAAGAACGAAAATGATTTAATCTCATTTGTCTATGGGGTTAAATAGACAAATGGGATTAAATAAAACTAAAAAGCTTCTATACAGCAAAAGATACAGTCAGCAGAGTGAACAGGCAACCTATAGAATTAGAGATAATATGTGCAAACTATTAATATATCTCTGATAACAGGTGGCTTAGTTCTTTTTGTGTTGCTAAAAAGGAAACACCTGAGGCTGGATGTTTAAATATAAACTTATATTTATAAATATAAATGTTTATATTTTTGGTTTGTTCAGTTCATGGTTCTACAGACTGCACAAAAGGAACTGGCACCAGCATCTGCTTCTGGTGAGGGGGCCAGGGAGCTTCTAATCAAGGTGGAAGCCAAGGACAAGTAGATGGGTCACATGGCTAGAAAAGGTATCAGAGAGAGAAGGGGAGAGGTGCCATACTCTAAAGGGCCAGCCCTGCCATGAACTAAGAGGGAGAGCACCAAGCCATTTATAAGGAATCCGCCCCAGGGTCCAAGCACCTCCCCCTCTCTCCCTTGCTCCTTTTCCTATCACCTAAGACACCTGCTTCCCCTTTACCTTCTGCCTTGATTGGAGGCTCCCCGAAGCCCTCATCAGAAGCAGATGCTGGTACCATGCTTCTCTTAGCCTGCAGAACCATGACCCAAATAAACCTCTTTCCTTTATAAATTACCTACTCTCAGGTATTTCTTTATTGTGAGGCAAAACTAAGACAAAACTGACTAAGACTGTCCTTTCTTCATTCTCCTATTTACTGCAGTGTTGTTCACAAAGGCTAAGTTATGGAAACAACCCAATGTCCATCAACAAATGAATGAAATCTTGGAAAAAGCCCAAGTGCCCGTCAACCCATGAATGGATTAACAAATTGTGGTATATGTATTCCATGGAATACTATGCAGCATTAAAGAAGATGGAGACTTTACCTTTTTTATGTTTACATAGATGGAACTGGAAAATATTCTTCATAGTAAACTATCTCAGGAATGGAAAAAATATATATCTAATGTACTCAGTACTACTATGAAACCAATTTATAATCACTCCCACTTTCATATGAGAGATGAATCACAACTATAGCCCAGGATGAAGGAGGGAAGGGGTGGGGGGTGGTTCGATAGAGGGAGGGTTAATGGTGGGATCACACCTATGGAGCATATTGCAAGGGTACATGTCAAATCTATCAAGTATTGAACACAAATGTCTTAACACTGTGATTAAATGAGGTGAAAGCTATGTTAATTAGTAGGATGTAAGCCCTCCAATTTATACAAATAATCAACACATTGAATCCCACAAAGGCATAAATGTATTCATGATCTATGTATATATGACTTAATAAAAAAACTAAAAAAAATGAATGGATGAAAGGTGGTTGTATGTACACAAAATGGAATACTATTTAGCCTTTAAAAAGAAGGAAATCCTGTCATTTCTAACAACATGGATAAGCCTGGAAAGCATGACATTAAGTGAAATAAGCCAAGCACAGAAAGACAAAGATGACATGATCTCACACATGAAATCTAAAAGAGTCAAACTCATAGACACAGACAGTAAGAATGATGGTTACCAGGAGGTAGGGTATAGAGGACTGGGGAGGTGCTGGTCAAAGGACACAACATTCAGATAAACACGAGGAATAAGTTCAAAAGATCTACTGAACAGCATGTTGACTATAGTTAATAACAAATGTACTATCTACCTGAAAATCTTTGACCATAGATATTAGGTGTTCTCACCACAAGAAATGATACATATGTGAGGAATGCAAATGCTAATCATCTCAATGTAACCATTCTATAATATATACATATTTCAAAACATCATGTTATATAGCATAATTGTTATATATCAATTTAAATATTAATTTTTTAAAGTCCTTTACTGAGGAGGTAGAAGGAAAGAGATTAAAAAATTACCAGAAAAAAAAAGACAGAAAGAGTTTAGGCCCCAATACCATGAAATTCTATCTCATCTATGGAATCCTTGCCTTTTACTATTAAATAAGAGGGAAATAAATTTCTGGGTTATTAAAAAATAGAGGGAGAAAAAAGAAACTTCCAACCTCACATAGGGTGGAAGAGATATGGATATCCAAATACATGAAGCTCCAAGGTCCCCAAACAGATTCAACCCAAAGAGGTCCACTCCAAGGCTTATTCTAATTACCGCATATACTCGAGTATAAGCCGAGTTTGTACCCAAACTCGGCACAAATTTTGTGCCGGAAAAAACTCGGCTTATACTCGAGTATATACGGTAAACTGCCAAAAGTCAAAAACAAAGAGCATTTTAAAAGCAGCAAAAGTGTGAAGTCACATAAAATGGAATTCTTATTAGATTATCAGTGGATTTCTCAGCAGAAACCTTGCAGGCTAGGAGATAAAAGAACGACATATTCAAAAAGCTGAAAGAAACCTAGTAGCCAATACCATACTCAGCAAACCTCTCCTTCAGAAATGAAGGAGAAAAAGTCTTTCCAGAGAAACAGAATGTTTATCACCACTAAACCTTCTTTAAAAGAAATGTTTAAGGAGTTCTTCAAGTAGAGATGCAAGAACACTAAGAACACATGGAAGTATAAAATTTACTGGCAAAAATGAAAATATAGTCAAATCTAGGATATGCCAATATTGTTACGGTATTATATATATTTTATAGATAGTATGAAGGCTAAAAGTCAAAATAGTAAAAAAATATAGCTACAATAAGTTAAGAAGTATATAATATTAAAAGATGTAAATTGTGACATCAAAAATATAAATAGGATAGGATAAAAGCCTGTTTTTGTTTGTAACTTAAGTTAAGTAGTTATCAATATAAAACAGTCTATAATAACTATAAGATATTTTATGTAAGCCTTTATGTAAGGTAACCACAAAGCAAAAAAAAAAAAAAACTATAACACATAAACAAACAATAGAGAGAAGGGAATAAAACTGCACTACCAAAAAAAAAAAAAAAAAAAAAAAAAAATCACCACATCACAAAGACAAGCAATAAGAAAGGAAGAAAGTATCTATAAAATAACCAAAAAACAATTAGCCAAGTGGCAGTAGCAAGTCCTTATATCAATAATTACTTTGAATGTAAGTGGATTAAATTCTTCAATCAAATGATATAGAGTAGATAAATGGATTTTTTTTTTTTAAGATTTAACCATATACTGCCTACAAGGGACCCACTTTAGCCTTAAGGACAAACATAGGCTGAAAGTGAAGGGATGAAAGAAGATATTTCATGCAAATAGTAACGAAAACAGACTAGGGTGGCTACACTTATATCAGACTTCAGATCAAAAACGGTCACAAGAGACAAAGAATGTCATTACTTGATGGTAAAGGCCTCAGTTCACCAAGAGATCATAACAATTGTAAATACATGTATATATATGCACCTAACATTGGAGCACCCAGCTAAATCAAACGTTAATGGCCATGAAGGGAGAAATAGACAGCAATACAATTAATAGTAGGGAACTACTTATTCAATATCCCACTTTCAACAATGCACAAATCCACCAGACAAAAATTTAAAAGGAAATACTTTATCGAACTGTAATTGAACTGTACTTTAGACAAAATGGACCTAACAGATAAATATAGAATTTTCCATCCATAGCTTCAGAATACACATTCTTTTCTACTGCACATGAAACATTCTGTAGGATAGACATATGCTGGGCCACAAAATAAGTCTTAACAAATTTAAAAAGTCTGAAATCATATAAAGTATTTTTTTCCTAACTATAATGGTACAAAAACAGAAATCAATAATAGAAAGAATTTTGAAAAACTAAAAAACACATGGAAATTCAACATTTTCCCAAATAATCAATGGGTCATAGAAAAATTCAAGCTCAGTGCCCATAGCACAGTGCTTACAGTGCCAGCCACATACACGGAGGCCACATACACCCAGCCCAGGCCAGCTAAACAACAATGACAACTGCAACAAAAAACAGCCAGGTGTTGTGGCAGGTACCTGTAGTGCCAGCTATGTGGAAGGCTGGGGCAAGAGAATCGCTTAAGCCCAAGAGTTTGAGGTTGCTGTGAGCTGTGACACCACAGCATTTTACTGAGGGCAACATGATGAGACTGTCACAAAAAAAAAAAAGAAAGAAAGAAAGAAAGAAAGAAAGAAGAAAAAGATCAAGAGGGAAATCAAAAAATATTGAGGCAAACAACAATGGAAACACAACGTATCAAAACCTATGAGATGCAACAAAAAACAAGTCTGAGAGGGAAGTTTACAGCAATAAATGTCTACATTAAAACAAAGAAGAAAAATTCCAAGTGAATAGCCTAATATGCTTCAAGGAACTAGAAAAAGAAAATAATAAACCTAAAGTTAGCAGAAAGAAGGAAATAATAAAGATCTGAACACAAACACATCAGAGAATAGAAAAAAAAATTTTTTTTAAGTTAATAAAAAATAAGGGATTTGGTGGGGGGAATCAACAAACTCTTAGCTAGACTAAAGGAAAAAGAGAATAGATTCAAATACATATATAAAATCAGAAATGAAAGTGGAGATATTTTAACAGAGGTATGGTAATTAAAAATCTCCCAAAAAACAAAAGCCCAGTACCAGCTGGCTCTATAGAAGAATTCTACAGAACTTTCAAAGAATAATAAATAACAAAACTTTTAAAACTCTTCCAAAAAATAAAGCTAGGAGAAAGGAGAAAAATAATTTCTAACACTCCTTAAGAGATCAGTACCACCTTGATACATCACTAAGCCAAAGACAGCACAAGCAAGGAAAATTATAGGTCAACATCTCCAATGAATACTGATGCATAAATATCATAAATCCTCAACAAAATATTAGCACACTGAATTCAACAACACATCATAAAGGTTATACATCATGATTAAGTGGCAGGCAAACTTGGTTTAACATATGCAAAACAATCAATGTGTTATGTCACATTAACAGACTGAAACACAACACGATCATAGCAATTGATTCAGAAGAACATTCAACAAAGTTCAACATCATTTTATAATTAAAAACTCTTAACAATTTAAGTATAAAAGGAAATATCCTCAACATAATAAAAACTGTTTTTTAAAAAGCCACAACTAACACCCTAATCAATGCGGAAAAACCAAAAGTTTTTCTTCTAATATCTTGTACAAGGCAAGGATGCCAACTCTCACCACTTCTAGTACTATGTTGGATAGTACTATCAAGCACAGTGAGATAAGAAAAAGAAAACAAAAGGTATCCAAATCAAAAAGTAAGAAATAAAATTATATTTGCAGATGATGTAATCCTCACAGGTAGAAAATTCCAAAGACATCATTTACAAAACTCTTTAGATTTAATAAATGAATTCAGTAAAGATACAAATATAGAGTCAACATAAAAAAAATCTACAGCATTTGTACATGCAAAAATGATGTAGCTGAAAAATAAATCAATAAAACAACATCATTTATGAAGGTCTTAAAAAAAAAAAAAAAACCCTAGGAATAAATTTAACCAAGGAGGCGAAAGAGTTGTACTCTTAAAACTATAAAACACTGATGACAAAAATTGAAGAGGACATAAAAAGATGGGAAAATATTCTATGCTCATGGATTACAAGAATTAATATTGAAATGTCTGTATCACCTCTAGCAATATACAGATTCAATGCAATCCCTATCAAAATTCCAATGGCATTCTTCATAGAAATAAACAAATACATTAGAACTCATGGAACCACAAAAGATCCCAAATAGCTGAAGGAATTCTGAGGGGAAAAAAAAGTTGGAGGCTCTATACTAATTTGAAACTAGTAGAGAACCAACTATAGACCCTCTATAGAGAGGGTCTAGTAGAGACCCAACTATAGAGAGACAAACGTAATTCAAGAAGTGGGAAGGGGGCTGGGTACAGTGGCTCACGCCTGTGATCCAGTGAGAGTCCAGTTGTATGGTGCCCTTCCACAAGTAGCAGCCCACTAGAAGCCAAGGCTCTCAGAATGGCTGCTACTCTTTTCTCTGTCAAGGTCATAGTGACCCTACCAAATTTATCCCCACCCCATCCCACCTCCCTCCTAAACAACTCCAGCAACCAGGACTTGCCCTGGGATCCCTCACTTCCTCTCACCCACTCACAATGCACAGGGACTGCCAGCAGTCCCAAGATAGAAACGCCCCTCTTCTGGGCAGCCCCTAAGTTGACTTGAGCAAGGGGAGAAAGCTACCACCTTTTAGAGCCCTCTCTATATCCCCAGCACCACCAATCTGTCCTTTCTTGCCTATCAAAACCTAAGGAACCATTGGCCTCAAAACATTTTGGCTGAGGCCTCTGGGTTCAAGACCCATGAGGGGTGAGGTAGTTTCCTGGGTAGTTTCCTGGGACTGCTAAAACAAATCACCACAAACTTTGTAGCCTGAAACAACACTAATTTGTGATCTTATAGTTCTGGAGGTCAGAAGAGTGAAATCGGTCTCATTGGACTAACATCAAGGGGTCAGCAGGGCTGCATGTCTTTCTGGGGGCTCTGGGGGAAACCCACTCCCCTGCCTTTCCCAGCTCCTTGACGCCACTTTCTCCATCTTCAAAACCAGAAAAACTGTGCCGAGAGCTTCACAAGCTGCGGCTCTCTAATTCTTGCCCCCTGCCTCTTCTCTGCATGATCACATTGGGCCTACCTGGGTAATTACGTTATCCCACACTAATTAGTGACTTTAATTCCACCTGCAACTTTAACCCCCCCATTTGCTATGTAAGGTAACACAGTCGTGTGTTCTGAGAAGCAGGATATGGACATCTTGGGCGGGGGGGGGGGGGGGAAGGGGGCATTTTTCTGCCTTCCAAGGCGGAGAACCCTATGGACCAGATGTTTGCGGCTGGTACCCTTGAAACCCCCCACAGTTCCAGTTTCAAGCGGGTACCGGCCGCCTGGATTTGCTGCCACGTGAGGCTCTGACCACCATGAGCCTTGCAGACACACAAGAAATCAGAGATCCTACATCTGTTTACCGTTCATAGGTTATAGCTGGCGCTAAGAGGGAGGGGCACAGCAAGTCCAGCTTTCCGTGTCAGCTTTTCCTTTTGTCACAAGGAAGGTCTGTGCCGTTATCCCGGGCCGTCTCGACGTCTGGAGTGAGAATCCGCGGCCTGCATTCAAGGAAACAGCCACAAACAGTGGGCAAATCATGACCACTGGTGTCAAAGAAAGGCTAGTTTACATCCCAGAGGTGCCACTCACCAGCTGCGCCATCTAAGGCAAGCAGCGCGTCGCTAGGGCGGACCACGGCGACGCCACAGTGCCCCCTGCCGGCCGGGCGCCCTCACTTGCGCACTCCGCCCAGCCGCGCACCCGCCCCCTCCGGTGCACCTGGGCAAACACCTGGGCCTACAACTGGGCTCGCAAAGCAGCCTCTGGCGCTCATCCTGGACCTCAGGCTTCCTGCCTTGCTCAAGGGGGAAGGCTGAAAGAGCCCAGACAATGTGTCAGTCCTGTCCCACACCCAGGAGGCCTGTGCTGGCCCGAGGGTAGAGCCAGAGCCAGACAGTGTGACCTGGGAAGAAAAGCTGCAGTGGGACTCTTCAACAGATTGGGGGGGGGGGGGGGTAGGGGGGCGGGGGGAGTTGGATTTCTTACCCAATTTTCTTCTGGATAACTCCTGGGACAAACACAGCTTTGTGAGCCTCTAGGGACCCTGAACCTGCCTCCATCAACTGGACAGGAAAAGGGGCATCCAGAAGCAGCTACAGTCATTCTAAAATCAAAAGCTACGGTTATTTGCCAGATATGGTAACATGTGTCTTAGGAGCTATTAATTCATCTATCAAACATTTATGGAGCTGCTCTTCTGTGCCAGGTCATGTGCCAAATGTCTGTGACACAGAGATTGTGAATCTCAGAGATTGTGAAATACACACACACACACCTATCCCCTTCATCTGCATTACTATTTGACACAGCACTTATTTTACCATATAAAATACTATAAATTTTACTTTATTTTTATTATTTTATTGTCCATTACTACACACACACACACACAGAGACACACAGTTGTCCTGTTTTGTTCACAGTTGTATCCCTAGAACTTAGGAAAGCTGCCTTACACATAGTATGTGCCCAGTTAATATTTATTGACCCAAGGAACTCATAATTTAGTGATCTGATTTACTCCTAAAAGCATCCCAAAATTAGGAGATTATATCCTCCATTTTGCAGAAAGTTAAGGATGAGGAGTTTAAGTGGTTTGCAAAGAGGGATTTAACTTCTAGTAGGGGACCACATCCCTGCATTCAGGCCCTCCTCCCTCCTCCACTGTGAATACCCTGAGTGATTTCTTGGTTAGTTCCTGACTGCTACAGAGACCCTTGAGGCTGGCCACCATGCAAGGGTGAGACACAGCCCCCCAGTCAATGGCGGGGCTTCACTCAGGCTAGTCAAATTTACACTCAAATATATACTCAAATTAATTAAATAAGCATTGTGTTAAGCCCCTTCTGTGTTCTAAGCACTGAAGATAACAAGCTGTCTTCAATCTGGTACCAAACTGTATCAAATTGTTTATTAGTGAGTTACACAACGTATCTCCAAGAAGGGAGGGGGACTTGATGACGCATGTCAGTCCTTCATCTCATGGCCAACAACTCAGCTTTAGGGTATTCTGGGGTCTCCCTGTCGAAGAGGGAGTCCATTTAGAAAGCACAGGGGCTTAAGATTATATTTTTGTTTACAATAATAAACAGAACTGCTTGTCCTCAGTGGTCTGTTGGAACTAAATACTTGTTAGCCAAAATTGGGTTAGGCTTCTGTCCTTCCCCCAGGTCTCTGAATAACTTTTGGCCCACCCTTAGCCTGAGCCAGCATCAGCCAGTCCTGAGAGATAGAAGATTCCCTGGTCAGTAGAAAGACCAGATAGTAATCTGATTCACCAGCCTTTCATCCCCCTTCTCAACTCACAGTTCTTTCAAGCTTCGTTAACTTCTCTGGAGAAAAGAAAAATTGTCTCTAACTCTTGAGATGGTTATAGAGCTTACAGTCAGAGCATTTTCTCCATCACAACAGTCCCTTCCTCCCAACACTTTGCAATAATCCTTTAGAATAAAGTCTGTCCGTAAGTCTGGATTTGCTTTTTATTGGACATTCTGAATGAATGAAACAACTATAACTAATTGGAGAGTGGCTATAATAATGCAGCTTTACAAATTCTGTTCTGACTTCTCTTGCCATTAATCACTCTTTGAAATTCTGGCTCTTGGACTTGCAAAACCCATCAGACCATGGCCAGATGCCTTGGGCCGGAAGTACAACTGGTGGCTGACAGCTGGGCCTATGGAATAGACACCAGGATTTGGATTTTGGTGCTGTCACATCTCTGTATCTGAGGTCAGGTCACAGAACCTCTCTCCTGTTGAGCCAATATTAAGTGGTCACCCCCTAGTGGCTAGCACTGAGCTGAGCACTAGAAGTTGAATGGTGAATGAAATAGGTTATAGCTGATGGCAGGAGAAGCTTGTCAATAAAACAATTAAATAATTTGGGAAGGACTAAAAAGGGCTGGGTGTGGTAGCTCACGCCTGTAATCCCAACACTCTGGGAGGGTAAGGCAGGTGGATTGCTTGAGCTCATGAGTTCAAGACCCTGTCTCTAAAAAAATAGCCGGGCATTGTGGTGAGTGCCTGTAGTCCCAGCTACTCAGGAGGCTGAGGCAAGAGGATCACTTGAGTCCAAGAGTTTGAGGTTGCTGTGAGCTATAACGCCATGGCACTCTGTCAGGGGCAAGACAGTAAGACTGTCTCAAAAAAATTTTTTTTCCATCTAAGTGGGATGGAAAATGATTGAAAGTTTCTGAGATCTTGTTTTGATTTGTTTGTTTTTTTAATTTGATTGCTAGTGGGCTTTAATTCCACCCTCCTTGACCATCTGAATATCTCAATGAATTACCTGCTCATGCTGTCTACCCATTGATCTACTGGGGTTTTAGGATTTTCTTACTCATTTGATGAGGTCTCTGTCAATTAAGGATCAATCAATCCTTTATCCTGTTACATTGATTTTTCCCCTGCTTATCTGCTTTTTAATTTTGGTTTCCCTTTTTAAGTAGAAGTTTTCAACGTTTGCGCCTTAGTGTGTGAGAATTCTTCTTTCACTATTATTCACTTTTTAAATATCACTTTTTTATCATTTTAAATATCACTTTTATCATTTATCAAATGTCCACCAGTGGATACATATTACTTACCCTTCTTTTGGTCCGTGTTGTAGGGGTCAATGTTTTACATTCGTGAATTTTTCTTGCTTATTCCCTCGGGGGTGGGGCAGCGCAAACTCCTGCTCAGATTAGACCCTCAAAGGCTCAGGATGCCAGACCCGGCAAAAAGACGCCCTTACCCATGTGGGTCCAGATAGAGAGGCCCTTCTCCGCGGGAGGTCTCGGGGCCACCCCCTTTACTGGGAATCCGCCCTTGAGCTACATTTCACTACACACGGGCGGGGTCAAAGGCTCTTATTGGTGAGAAAGCTGAGGCTCAGCAGACAGCCAAGCAGACAGGTAGGGAAGAGTTTAAGTTTTCCAATACCAAGCCCAAGAGAAAACCACAGGAAAGGCCGGCAGGCCGGCGCAGCCGGGTTAGACGCATGAGGGAGGGCTGGACAAGGGTCAAGTCCGGGAGCTGAGCCCGCCCCCATCGGGGCCCCACTCCGGGCCCCGCCCGTCCCTCGCTGAACTCTCGGCTCAGCGGGGTCTTTCTGTCGCCCGCCCACCGCTGATTTCATTGGCTGCTTCTCGGGCCCCGCCCACCGGAGCTGCTGATTTCCTCAGCCAATCCACAGACGTGGTGGCCGCGGCGGCGGGTTGCGGCGGAGCCCCGGCGCTGAGGTAGCGGGGCCTGGAGGAGGGAGCCGCGGTCTCGACTGGGGTCTCCTGGCGGCGCGGGGGCCTGGTCTCGCTCCACGGCTCGGGGGCGGGGCGCCAGTCGAGTCCTGGACTCCTAGGCGATCCTCGTGCAGCTGGAGGGGCGCTGAGCGCGACTGTCGGGGGCTGGCCCCTGGTTGCAGGGGCTGGAGCTCAGAGGTCGCGGGTCGTGCCTTTGTGGAATTTTGGGACTCCGCCCGTGGAAGCCTAGGGTCGGGCCGCTCCCCGACTTCTTGTTGGCGCCTGTTTCGGCGGCCGCTCCTTTCTCGGAAGGGCTCCGAGGGACACGGGCCTGAGAGCGGCCGGAGCCCCTTGCACGACCCGAGCTCAGACCCGAAAGCTGGGCCCGACCTGGGGCTGGCGCCGAGGTTCCGCCGGAGACCCTCCGCCACCCGAAGGGAGGCAGCCGGGGAGGACTGGCAGCTCGGAGGTCCGAGTGTCGGGGCAGTGGCTCCCGAGGGCCTAGGCGGGGAGCGGCTCGCGCCGGTGCCACGGGCTGTCACCGAATGGGCCGCTCCCCTGTGGTTGTCTTCCTTATGTTTGAGATTTCATTTCTGGAATCTCATCTGGACAGTTTGGAGAAGGGGAAGGGTATTGTGGCTTTGGCCATTTGGCTCAAGGTGCAATGTAATGACTGCAAAGTAACCTGTAAGGAAACTGGATGAATTTCTTAGTTTGACAGGCATTTCCCCGCCTGACATGCCCCCCACAACTTTGTCAAGCTGTGACAAAATAAGAGCATTTGAGGCTTACAGTTCTAAGCTCTTTAGTATCCTTCTTAGTGAAGATACTGTGAAATACAAAGTATTGAATGAGAACCTTGTATTAATACAAAGGTTCTGAGTTTAAGCTTCTTGGTACAAAGAAACTGGGAACAGTCCTTATTTTTCATTGCAAGAATCTTAACCACTACTTTACTAATCTGAGACCCAAAATAGAAATTGTTTCTTACACATGTGGATGTGGGGGAGACACAGCTATGCATGAGATGGATGAGAGGGGTGAGGGGAGAAGTGGGATTTTTTTTTTTTTTTTTTTTTTTTTTTTTTGCAGTTTTTGTCCGGGGCCGGGTTTGAACCCACCACCTCCCGCATATGGGGCCAGTGCCCTACTCCTTTGAGCCACAGGCGCCGCCTGATTTTTTTTTTTTTTTTTTTTTTTTTTTTTGAGACAGAGTCTCACTATGTCACCCTTGGTCTAGTGCTGTGGAGTCACAGCTCACAGCAACCTCAAACTCTTGGGCTTAAGCGATTCTCTTGCCTCAGCCTCCCAAGTATCTGGGATTATAGGTGCCTGCCGCAGCGTCCGGCCATTTTTTGTTGTTGTTGCAGTTGTCATTGTTGTTTAACTGGCCAAGGTTGGATTGGAACCCATCAGCATTGGGTGTATGTATGTGGCCGGCGCCCTACCTACTGAGCTATAGGTGCCACCAGAAATGGGATTGATTTTTTTTTTATATTTTTATTTATTTATTTATGTTTTGCAGTTTTTGGCCAGGGCTGGGTTTGAACCCACCGCCTCTGTCCTACTCCTTTGAGCTACAGGTGCCGCCTGGGATTTTTTTTTTTTTTGAGACAGAGGCTCCAGCTGTTGCTCTGGGTAGAGTGCTATGATGTCATAGCTCACAGCAACCTGCAACTCTTGGGCTCAAGCAATACTCTTGATTTTTAGTAGAGATGGGGTCTAGCTTTCTGCTCAGACTGGTCTCAAACCTGTGAGCTCAAACAATCCACCTTCCTTGGCCTCCCAAAGTGCTAGGATTATAGGCGTGAGCCACCACGACTAACCAGAAATGGAATTATTTTGTTTTCTGAACAAACAGTATGCAATTAGAACAAAATGACGTGTTGCCTATCTCCTTCCATCTTAGCCAGCGAGCTGTATTCTGTTTTTGTACTGGTATTTGTTAGTATTTGCAATGATTAGGAAAAGAAATAACCTCTAACAAGACATTTCTCTCTCTCTCATTTTTTTTTTCTTTGCAGTTTTTGGCCGGGAACAGGTTTGAACCCACCACCTCTGGTATATGGGGCCAGCGCCCCACTCCTTGAGCCTCAGGCGCTACCCAAGACATTTCTCTTTAATGAGGCCACAAAGGGGCGACTGACTGTGCCTTACGTGGAATTAACCCTGGGGTTTGGTTTTCAGTTAAGAAAATGAGGCAGATGGAAGCGTTAACCAAGACCTTCCAAGGCCCTGCTGTTGTCTGCAGAACTCCAACCAGCCATGTTTACATGTTTAAGAATAGCAGTGGGGACTCAGGGGACTCCTCTGAGGAAGAGTCGCACCCTGTTGTTCTGAGACCCAGGGGCAAGGAACGCCAGAGGAGCGGTACCCACCATCCTCACCAACCAGGAGCAGGCGATGTGGTGCTACTGCAGCGGGACTTGGCCCAGGGGGACAGCCTCAACAAGCTGGCTCTGCAGTATGGCTGCAAAGTAAGACACCCCTCCACTGCTCTTCCTGCCCTGCAGAGGGAGGCCTGTGTTGCAGTAGAGGACTCCTCTCCTTAGCCACAGGTGGAAGGCAGATGGCAGGACCTGTAGGTGCATTTCCCTCCCCACAGAGTACATCCTCTTCCTCATTTCTCCACACTGAAATTCTGAAACCCTTTTTCATTTTGAGCACATTTTAGTTAGATCTCGTAGGGCCTGTGATAACCAGGCAGCTTTACCCCAGATTTCTTTGCCATACTAGTGTCTCTTATTCCTTTTATTTTTCTGAAACTTTTCTTGGTAGTAGCCCATCTAACTAGTAAAGATTTGCCTTCTCCTTTAGAACTGCATGACCTAGCTTTTGTGTGCTGTGTCTCTATATAACCCTGTTTTTCTCTTTAATTATGTTTTTAGCATTCAGAGTGAGAATGAGAATGGCAAAGTAAGTAGGAAAGTATTTATAGAATTGCTACATTTTCTCCTAGATTGAAATTATTTGTGTCATTTTGCTAACACTGTGCTATAAATTTCTATGGGCTTCTGTAAGGCACAATATAAGCTACTTAATAAGAAAATATTTTCTTCCTTAAAGTATCTGTTATTTATCTAACAAGGTCCAAATAGCTAAGCACAGCATGTGAGGTATTTGCCAGGGAAATAAGAACACATAGTGGTCTTTACATTATACTGACATTTATATTTGAATCTTATAATCAGCTCTCTAGACATTGCGTATGGTTTATAGAACATTGGCTGAAAAGGTCTTGCCTTACAAAGAACAGAATAGATAGAGTAGGCTTCATGGAATGGTGATGTCTAATAAATCCATAAAGAATACCTCTGATAAGTGATCAGTGTTTCTATTTGAAATAAATAAATTTTCTCTAAATTTATTAGGGGCAAAGACAAGATCTCAAGCATCTCATGCATTATTTTGAGGACACAATAAATTAAAAATGTCCCCTATCGCATTTGAATTAAGTAATTAAAGCAGCTGCTAAATAATTAAAATAGTGGAAATTATTGATTACAATGAGTCTCCTTTTAAAGGTCTGTGGCTGTAGTTATTTTCTGGTTATGTGTACTTACAAGTTAAAACGTTAGAGTTCATCTCTGATATTTTTGGATAGTTTTCAAAATTAACTGGAGAGAGGTATACCTTTTGACTTACATTTCCCCCATGTTTTAAATCTTCATGTTTGATTATAGAGGAGTTTGCCAGGAACTTTGTTATTTGATAAGACTCATAGCAGTGTTTGTTTCTTCTGATATTGGAATAGAAGATCTCAGCTCATAGCTTCCAACTTGACTCTTGATTCCCCACTTGTTTCTAATGACTAAAAAGTGTTGTGAAATCTTCAAAGTAAACTAAGTATAGACTTTTATTTAAAAAGTAAGTTTATACGTCTCACAGTACTGCTGGGAAAGAAAATCCTGAGGACACATCTCTCAAAACGTTTTTATAGGTAAGGTAGATTCAGAATGTGTCAACAGAGCTGGCGGAGGCTTTTCATTTGGCAAATGCTAATGTCTACCCACTACTTATTTTGGTTCTGGTAGGAGAGGGAAGACGGGCAGATGGGGGCACTATTTCCTCAAAAGTTAAAAGAAGCGAAAGGGCTACAGCGTTTATTTTAGTGCCATGATTGTGTCTCACCTAAAAGCATTTTGTTGCAGCCACACTTTAAATAATTAAATCTATTTGCCAAAGCTGATCTTAAATTATTCAAACCTGTAAATCTATAGGAAAATTTTATTATTAAACTATATATCAAGGCTGTGTAGAAGCTAAAACACAAAGTTATTTAGCCTAAACTTAATTCTGTGCGTAGGTGCAATTTTCCAGTCTTCATCAGATTCTTAAGAGAGGGGGGGCTTGGATCATCACCCAGAAAAGTTAAGAGCCATTTTCTGGATACTAATTTTAAGGAGCTTTATATATCTTATGATGTTTGTCTTCCTGGCTTTCCCAGGTTGCAGATATCAAGAAAGTCAATAACTTCATCAGAGAACAGGACTTGTTTGCTTTGAAATCTATTAAGATTCCAGTGAAAAACCACGGGATCCTAACAGAGACCCACAAAGAACTGAAACCCCTCCCCAGCCCGTCTTCAGAGACCAAAGTGACTATGGAATTGCCTGATCCAGACAGAGAAGCTGCAGGCTCTGATGCCCAACCCAGCCGACTGACAGATTTCTTTAAGGGAATTGACCAGAACATTGAGCGTGCAGTGCAGTCAGAAATGTTTTTGCAAGAAAGTTGCTACATCGAGACCTCTGATCTGCAGCTGCTCCCATCTCCTCCAAAGACACAGACAAGTAGTGCAGATTGTGGAATTCAGTGGTGGAATGCTGTTTTCATCATGCTCCTAATTGGGGTTGTTTTGCCAGTCTTTTATTTAATTTATTTTAAAATACAAGCTACTAGTGAGACCCCTAATAACTTGAACACAACTGTTGTCTCCAATGGCTCGATGGCAGTAGGTACAGTTCGAGGGCAAGCCCCCAGACTAGTGATTCCAGTGCCAACTGTCACCTCTTCAGACAGCCAGTTCAGTCAGACCACCCACATGGGGAACTAAGCTGTTGTCAAGAATCAGCCCAGCTTTAGCAGTTGGCTCTTATGTATGTCAGCTGTCATCAGCCTTGTCCTAAAGCGGCTGGATTTCATTTGCTGGGACAGATGGACATTTTGGAGAAGTCACCACGGTATCTCAGTCACACTGGCCCTGGAGAGGCTGCACGACCTAGGACACCAGGGCCCTCAGCCTCTCAGAACCAGGAAGGTGCAGCAAGAGCCATTTACATGTAACATGGGGCTGTTTCTTGAAGACATTTAGTGGGCTGGCTGACAGTGTCTTCATGGCAGTCCTGTGTGGGCCCCCATGTTGGACATGCTTGGGGGGAAGGGGTGGCCTTGGCCAAGGGACCCGTAGCATGGGAGCCTCTGGGGTAGGCATGGGGCACCTGGTGGTTGTAGTTTCCCACCTGCTTGAGGGGGGACTGGCTCTAGGAAGTAATGTGCTGTGTGACCCTGGCAAAAGTGCTATGGAATAGTCTTGGTGCTATCCTGTTTTAAAGAGTAACAAATTACAGTTGTAATGAGCCCTACTTCATATTTGCCTCATCAGCCTTTTTGAGACAATGCCATTTCTAGAGCTGAAACAGCCCACATTCAAACTGCTGTACTATTAAAGGAGTAGCAGCTCTATTCCTTGTGCTTTGGAGCTGCATGCAGCCATGTCTTAAGCTGAACAGCCAGGGCCATTGCCCAGTGCCACGCTAGGAGCCTTCCCCGGCTGGGCCACCTGCATTCTCCAAGTCCGCATTCTTGGAAGGAGCTCTTGCTGCCCAGCCTCAGGAGAGAAGGGGGAGCACCTGTCACAGAGGTTTCAACGTGTGCACATGAGGCTGAGCAGTCGCCAGTGCTCGCTCTGCCATTGAGGACCACAGGTTTCTCTAACCTCTGCCACGGCGACTTCACCAGACATGGTACAGCTTCTCATGGGGAAAAATCACTTTGCCAGGCAAAGTCTGAATGTCTGTATCCTTTACTTTTCTCAAATGGAATAAAATCATTTCTTCCATGAAGGAAAACTGACTCCTCATTTTTTTGATTTGGGGATTGATAATTCAGAATTTAAAAGATGTGGAACAGACATGGTTGGAGAAGAGGGAAGGTGGCTGTGTTGGGAGTGAAGCCTGTGCCTCCCTGCTGTGTCCTGGGCCCAGCAGCCCGGGGCCTGTGCTGTCCCACAGTTATGGGACAGGGGCAGGACGGAAGTGGTAGCCAGTATCCTCAGGGTGATTGATCTGTATAATCTTTAAGGTTTTATCAGGGATATGTAAAAAATACCACAAAGCTTATGTTCTACATACTTTACATGCCTTTGGGGAGTTAATGTTTTAAAGAAAAGGATCTGTTACATCATTTTCAGTATTTTTTGTTGAACCATAGACAGTGCTTAATGTTGAAGCCTAAGGATTCATCATGGTCAGGCCAATGATGCTCGGAGTTTGCTCTGGAGAGGCAGGCTGCAGAGACTAAGCAGATGCCCCCAGGTCACCCAGAGTAGGGACTGCCCAGCAGAGGTGAGGAAGGTGTAACCTGGGAGCTGTAGCCTGGGGAGTAGCCAAGGCTTCACTGCTGGCCTTCCAGCTGCAGCAAGGTGGAGTTTGGTGGGGAGGAGTGGGAGGAGACAGGCCCAGCAGCGGCAGGAGGCTGACTGAGCTCAGCTGCAGAAAGGGCTCGGTGCCTGTAGCACAGTGGTTAGGGTGCCGGCCACATGCACCGGGGCTGGTGGGTTTGAACCTGGCCCGGGCCTGCTAAACAATGACAACTAAAACAAAAAAATAACTGGGTATTGTGGCAGGCACCTGTAGTCCCAGCTACTTGGGAGGCTGAGGCAAGAGAATTACTTAAGCCCAAGAGTTTGAGGTTGCTGTGAGCTGTGATGCCACGGCATTCCACCGAGAGCGACATAGTGAGACCCTGTCTCAAAAAAACCAATAAAAAGAAAGGGCCCACAAAGTGATGAGGGTGTCCTTGGGCTGGGCTGCTGGCCTAGCAATGAAAATAATCATAGCCCTTGGCTCTCCCTGGAGGCCACATTGTGCTCAGACAGCTTTATGTATAACTCCTTTTGTCCTCACTGCCCCCTCACGAGCCAGGTGCTAGTGTCCCCATTTTACAGATGGGAAAACTAAGCTGCCTTAGATCATGCTGCTGGTAGATGGGGGAGATGGCGTCCAGCCCAAACTGACAGGCTTAGGAGCCCTCCGGGGGTGGAGGTGCACTGATGGTGTGCTCCAGGCTCACAGAACATGGGGCTGGTTGGGGCTCTGGCTACACCCAGCTGGCTGTGGCCTCCCAAAGCAACAGAAGAATTAAGAACATTTTTACTGGTCCACCTGAGGCACTGGCCTTGAAGTGAGATAAGAAAAGTCAGACCCATTGCCTGAATCCCAAGGAGAACTGTTGAATCAGCATTTATCTGTTTTCTTGGTGGTGCAAAATCAACTGTATTTGACCCTTGAGCCAATGAGACAGGCTGCTTAACTATGAGGAACAGAGAGACTGTTTGGAGAGGACCCTCCATGAGCCACCTCCCTCCCAGTGCTTATGCCCTAGAGACCGGTCTCCTCCAAGCTTATTTCCGGAGAGGAGAGAGCTGAGCAGGGATGTGGCTGGGGAGAGTGTGGACGCCATTCAGTTTTGCCTGTTCTCCCAGTAGCCAGCTGGACACAGTGGAGCTACCGTAAGGTGAGGCCCACCTCCATGGCCCCTGCACTGCCAACCAGGCCCCACTGCCCCTGGAAGGACCAGGGAAAAGTGCAGCTTCGATCTGCAACCTGTACCCTTACCCCTTCCTGCTCAGAATTGCAGAGACTGCCGCAACAACGCCAGTGTGTGTGTGGTGGGGGAAGGGGGAGAAGGGGTGGAGAGGACAGAGTCCTGATCACAGCCCAGGGAAGGCTTTCCCAGATCTTTGAGAAATATGGGGTTATTTTAAATCACCACTTCACTACCCTGAATAAGGAACATGTGCTACTTTTCATCCAACCATCCTTCCATAAACTTTCCAGAACCCCTGTTATACCAAGAGGCGATGTGATAAAATAATGTGACCCCTACCCTCAAGGTGCTTATGACCTAGTGGGTAAGACCTATGCAATAGTGGAGATAGGGTAGGACACACTCGGCTGCACAAGAGGGAAATTGGTGACAAGCGGTTGACGAAGCAAGAAAGGCTTTCTAGAGGAGGTGACTTTTCCTTAGATGACACTGGAAAGAACAGTGAGACAGCAGTGTGGCAGTGGATAGTTCTTTTCAAAGAATGCTCTTCAGTATGAGCAAACACTTTGAGGCTGGAAACGGTGGGGACCATGTAGACCAGAGAACTAAGAGTAGCCTAGAGGCCTGGCATGAACGAGGTATAAATGGAATTGTGGGGCAATATTGCAGTAATAGTTTGGGGCCTTCCATATTTAAGTGATTCAGACTTTATTGGATGGATGGATGCGGGGAAGCTGTTGAGAGTCTGAGGAGGAAGCGGAAGAGAGTTGATGAGCCCTGAATTTAAGTGAAGTAATCCCATTGTTTGGAGAGGTTTGATTGGAGGAAGTGAAACCTGAAGAGGTGATTTTCGTCTACAGAGGTGACTGAGTGACAACATGGAGAAGTTGATGCAATAACTCAGAGAATTCCTCAGAGAAGGGGGCATACTGGGCCACTCAGAGCCCCACATGTGGTCTGGTCTGGTACCAATGCTGGTCAGGAGGCAGGAGGAGCCAGGGGAAGACCTAGGCCAGACTCTTCATTGTGTTTCTGTGGGAAGACCAGACAGGGCAAGGAACACAGTTTAGCCCTGGCTAGTTACAGCAATTCCAGTGATCTTTGAGGTACATGGGCTGCCCCTGGTTGTATTGTACCTGACCCTAAGGTGATTTAATGCAGAGGGAATATTGCTTTGTGTGTGAGAGTTTGTTACGGAGATGATTGGGGGTTGGGTGGGCCTTTGCTGTCTTTAAGAATTGGCTAACTCTGGAAGGTGCAATGTCTTCCCAGTCAGCAAGACCACTGATACCAGAGCATTAAGAATACAGAAAATAAGAAAAAAATAAAAAATAGTTAATACCAATGGCCCTGTGATGAATGGATGCCAAAAAGTCAAACACAGAATCTAAGAAAATAGAGATTAGTGATGTAGGTCAGAATTTGCGATTTGATTATGATGAACCTTGGTGTGGTTATTTTCATAATTCAAGTTTATTGCATCTGCAGGTTTATATAGTTTCAGCCATTATGAGGAACATTTTCAGCCATTATTTTATTGAAAAGAATAAATTCCACATTATTCTTCTCTAAGTACATATATATATTGGACCATTCTATGTCCCACGCCTCACTTATATTTCATTCATTTTTTTGTTATCTTCCTGTTTTATTTTGGACACTTTCTATTGCTGTTTTCCTTTGCTGTGTCTAATCGCTTAATCCCATTCAGAGCATCTTTCATTACAGGTGTTTTTAATCTCTGGAAGTTCTATTTGGGTCTTTTTTATATCTTCCATTTCTTTCATCATTGTGCTTATATGTTCTCAAACACATGGAATATATTTATAACGGCTGTTTTAACATCCTTACCTGCTAATTCTATAATTTGTGTCATTTGGGTTTACTTATTGACCCCCTGCCCTAACCCCAGTTATGGGTTGTATTTTCTTGTTTTTCTGTCTGATAATTTTTGGTTGGATGCTAGACATGGTGAATTTTATGTTGTTGTAAGTTAGATTTTGTTATCTTCCTTTAAATATTTTTGTGCTTTGTCCTAGGTTGTAGTACTTAGAATCAGTTTGATCCTTTTGAGGTTCACTTTTTTCTTTCTTTCTTTCTTTCTTTTTTTTTTTTTTTTTTTTTTGAGACAGTCTCACTATGTCACCCTCACCATGGCGTTACAGCTTACAGCTACCTCAAACTCTTGGGCTTGAGTGATTCTCTTGCCTCAGACTCCCAACACCTGCCACAACGCCCAGCTATTTTTTGTTGCAGTTGTCATTGCTGTTTAGCTGGCCTGAGCCCAGTTCGAACCTGCCAGCCTTGGTGTATGTGGCTGGCATCACAACCACTGTGCTACAGGTGCTGAGCCACTTTTGAAGTTCATTTTTACGCTGTGTTAGGGCAGGTCCAGAGAAACCTTTACAGTTAATTTGAGAGTTAACCTTTAGAGTTAACTGTAGAGTTAATTCAGTTCTGCTGAAGAGTAATACCCTTCTAAAAATTTTACCAATGCTTTGTATGTTAGGAGATCTCACCATTCTGTCTGGTGGGAATACAGATTATTTCTGGCCTTGGGTAAACTCTGGGAATTTTTGTCTACTTTTTTCTGTTGGTTCTTTTCCTGGACTTTGTGATTTCCTCACAGGCAGGTACAGAACAGTACTCAGCCAAAAATGTAGGGATCTCTGTTCAGCCTCCCCCTCTCCGGAACCATGCTCCCACAAATTCTAGATACCTTGGCCTTATTAGAACTCCAAAGTCCACACCTTGGCAAGAATACTAGGCTCTGTGCTGTGGCCTGGAAACCCTCCAGGCAGTGAGCTGGGGCACTCATCAGGTTCACTTGATATATCTCTCTGCTCTCAGAGATCACCATCAAAGATCTCCTATCGTTTGTCTGATTCTTTGTTTGAGGTGAAAGAATACATCTGGTCCCTGTTATTCTGTTATGGCCAGAAGCAGAAGAGGATAAGACTGGTTCAGAGGCAGAGCCAAAGGAGCAGGCCTGTCAGTGGACTCTGAATTTGTGAGCCTGGCCTGGATCATGGGACAGGAAGTCAGAAGGGGCAGATTTTTTTGGAAGGGCCTGGGAATGAGTCAACTAAGTTCTGTACACTGTGAGACAGATGCTCTGGAGGTGGGTAGTTTACTTAGTTCAGTAAACATTACTGCATTCTCTTTGTAAAAGAGCTAGGCACCCTGGTTTTTGAGTGTCATCTCAGCTGAGTAGTTGGAAAGAAAGGACAGTCAATGTATCAGTAGTGGAAGAAGTGGTGGTGTTATCCTTGTCCCTTACTGCCACTTTGAGATCATTGCTCCTCCCTTCTTCCCCAGATCCTCCTGCTCCTTTGAAGCAAGTGTTTTTAATACCTGGTACAATTCCTTATTGCATCCTCTACAGATCTTCTGACAACTTTAGCATCTGTCTTTATTCTTGCCATCTCTGCAGATCAATGCTCCCCATCTTTTCAGGTTACCTCACATATAGAAAATAACCAAGTATGTACAGTACCCTGAGGGAAACCAGAAGGGATTTGATGATCTTTAACTGAGCCCTGCTAGTGTCATAGATAAAGGATAAAGGATAGTAATACAGGCACTCCCCAAGTTACAGACATCTGACTTATGTACAACTCACACTTACGAACGGAGGCTATTACAAGAAATATGTAAATGTACCTGTTCCAACTTACATACTAATTCAACTTAAGAAAAAATACATAGAATGTATGTCGTTGGTAATCAGGGGACCTCCTGTAGTTTGGAAGTTGGTTTGTTGGTTTGTTTTTGAAATGGGTGAAAGAGAAGCATGCTTGTATGCTGATGGAGAGGTTCTATAAGAAAGGGAGATATCTATGCTGTCAGAGAGTGGAGGTAGTTGCAGGAGTACAGGTCTTGAGAAAGATAGAGATGATGGGATCCAGGACACAACATGGAAGTCCTGGACTTAGATAAGGGCACCGTCTGCGGATAGTGCCTGGAAGGCAAGCAGAGTATGTGGGTGCAGACACAGGCAGATTACTGGATGTCATAGTGTGAAGGTTAGGTAGATCTCATTTGATGGTATCTATTTCCTCAATGGAAATGTGAGAGGAAGTAGTGAACTAAGAGGAAGTGAAAGTTTAAATAGAGAGGAGATAAAGTAAAATAGTTCTCAGAAAGTGAGGGACTCTTGGTGGGACTGCAAATTAGTGCAACCTCTATGGGAAACAGTATGGAGATTCCTCAAAGAACTTAAAGTAGACCTACCATTCAATTCAGCAATTCCACTCCTGGGTGTCTACCCAAAGGAAAAGTAATCATTTTACCAAAAAGACACCTACATTTGAATGTTTACTGAAGCACAATTCACAATAGCAAAGATGTGGAGCCAACACAAGTGCTCATCAATTCATGAGTGGATTAACAAAATGTGGCAGATGTGTACCATGGAGTACTACTCAGCCACAAACAGGATCAGTTAATGCCTTTTGCAACAATTTAGACAGAATTATATACTGTTATCTTAAGTGAAGTATCTAAAGAATGGAAAGACAAGCACCGCATAGATTTGCTGTTAAGTTGGAACTGATGAGCACATGTACACAGAGATAAGTATAATAGTGGAAATCAAGCAGGGGGGAGGGAGGAGAAGGTGGGTGTATCTAGTGGGTGCAATGAACACTGGGTGATGCACACTTACAGCCATGACTCAATCCATGTAACCGAAAATATTTGTACCCATTAATACTTTGAAATTTTTTTAAAGTGAGGAAGCCAACTGTAGTTGCATTTCTAGGTGACATTGAGAGCCATTTAAAATTTGTGGTCTTGGAGAATAAAAACAGAAAGTCCAAAATTAGACCTAAATACATAAGGAAACTTAGTGTATGATAAAGGTGGCATCTCAAATTAATGGGGTAAAGATGGACTTTTTAATAAATGGTCTTGGGACAACTAGAGAGCCTTTTGTAAAAACATAAAATTAGATTCCTATATAAGAATAAACTGCTAATGGATCAGTGATCTAAATGTCAAAGATGAAACCATACTAGTATGAGAAAACATAAATCCCTCTCTAATCCTGGGAAAGGATTTCTAAATATAACTCCAAGTCCATAGGCAATAAAAGATTGATAAATTTATTATAAAGTCAAATTTTTCATAGAAACGCCACAAAAAAAGTCAAAAGATAACTGACAACCTGGGAGATGTTGGTAGCACATCCACTTCATGACTAATATCCCTAATGTAAAGACAAGTCTGGAAAGCTGAGGTGTGAAGACCAACAACCAGATAAATGAGGAAAAGACATGAAGAGAAATACACTCCCATAAAAGAGACTAACATGGTCCTTGTTCAAATTCGTAGAGAAAGGCAAATTAAAACATTGAGATGCAACTAACATATCAGACTGGCAAAAATAAACAAACATGACAATATATTCTGGTGGGAAGGATATGGGAAAGCAAATTCTGTATTCTCATACATTGCTGGAGCAGATGTGAATTAATACAAGTCCTCTGGTGGCAAATTTGGCAATACCTTCTAAAACTATACATAAACTTAGGAACTTAGGAATCCCACTTTTAGGAATCTCCCCTGAACATAAATCTTGTTGTAATACTAAAATATATACGTATAAGATCATTCATTGATGGTTGCAAAATACTGGAAACACCCTAAATGCCTATTTATGGTTTAGTGTAAACTATGGTATGTGTATAGTGTGGAGTACTATGCAGCTATAAAGAAGAATGGTGGCCAGGCACAGTGGCTCATGCTTGTAATCCCAGCACTCTGGGAGGCCAAGATGGGTGGATTTCTTGAGCTCACGAGTTCAAGACCAGCCTAAACAAGAGTGACACCCCATCTCTAAAATAAAAAATTTGCCAGTCACTGTGCCAGGTGGCTATTGTCCCAGATAATAAGGAGGCTGAGGCAAGAGGATCTCTGAGTCCAAGAGTTTGAGATTGCGGTGAGCTATGACACTCCAGCACTCTACCCAGGGTGAAAACGGGAGACTCTGTCTCAAAAATACATACATACAAACAAATAAATAAGTACATACATACATACATACATACATAAAGAATGATGGGCAGGCACAATGATTCACACCTGCAATCCTGGCACTTTGGAAGGCCAAAGCAGGTGGATTGCGTGAGCTCAGGAGTTTGAGACCCACCTGAGCAAGAGTGAGACCTTGTTTCTACTAAAAATTGAAAAATTTGCAGGGTGTCAACAGTGCATCTAGTGTCACAGTTACTTAGGAGGCTGAGGTAGGAGATTGCTTGAGCCGAGGACCTTGAGGTTACAATAAGCTATGATGACACCACTGCACTCTACCCAGAGTGACAGACCTTTTTTTAAGATTTGATCTTAAAAAAAAAAAAGAAAGTGATGATAGTTTCTATGAATGGGTCACTCTACAAAGTGATTTCCAGGTAATACCAATAAGTATAAAAAGCAAAGCTGCTAATTTGTGCAAAAAAAAATACAGGAAGGATTAAACCAGGCAGTAAAGGGATTGGTTATCTATATGAGAGTAGCGGGAGGGGTAGGGGATAGGAATGGAATAGCCGTGAGGAGAAAGTGACATTTCTTTGAGAATTTTTCCCTATAGCTCTTAGAAACAAAATAATGTTGCAGCTACCACCCTTCTATCCCTCAACATAAACAATTATAGCCAACTAGGATTGGGGGGAGGGTGCCCAAAATGGAATAAAAACATAAACAGATGAACCTAACTGCATTACAACTGAATAAGATAACCACATTGAAGGGGACTGGGAACTAAAATTAACTGTGGAAAACAGGCTTCACTGGGTAATGTAAGACCAAAGGCAACCACAAAAAAACTACATAAATGCTCTAAGCTAGTCTGTAAATGTGTGTTCCTCACACAGGCATGGGAAAATTCTGAAGCTATTTCAACTGTATGCTACAACTGAACAACCAAGTCAAAGGAATGTAGCTAATAAAAGCTGGATTTCTTGGACTTAACAGTTACAGAACATTTCATCCCAACAAAACTGAATACACATTCTTCTCATCAGCCCACAGAACCTACTCCAAAATCGATCACAAGTCTAACCTCAGTAAATTTAATGAAATAGAAATTATTCCTTGCATCTTCTCAGACCACCATGGAATAAAAATTTAACTCAGTAATGGACAGGAATCTGCATACTCGTACAAAAACATGGAAGTTAAATAACCTTATACTGAATGATAGTTGGGTCATAGACGAGACTGAGAAGAAAATTACCAAATTGTTAGAACAAAACGACAATGAAAATGCAAATTATCAGAACCTCTGGGATACTGCAAAGGCAGTCCTAAGAGGGAAATTTATAGCACTGCAAGCCTTCCTAAAGAAAATGGAAAGAGAAGAAGTTAGCAAAGTAATGGGACATCTGAAGCAACTTGAAAAAGAAGAACATTCCAACCCCAAACCTAATAGAAGAAAATAAATAACCAAAATTAGAGCAGAATTAAATAAAATTGAAAACAAAAGGATTATACAACAGATCGTTAAACCAAGAAGTTGGTTTTTTCAAAAGGTCAATAAAATAGATAAACCTTTGGCTAAGCTAGCCAGGAAAAAAAGAATAAAATCTCTAATTTCATCACTCAGAAATGACAAAGATGAAGTAACAACAGACTCCTCAGAAATTAAAAAAATCCTTAATGAATACTACAAGAAACTTTATTCTCAGAAATATGAAAATCTGAAGGAAACTGACCAATACTTGGAAGCACACCACCTTCCAAGACTTAGCCAGAATCAAATGGAAATGTAGAACAGGCCTATATAAATTCTGAAATAGCATCAACTATATGAAATCTCCCTAAAAAGAAAAGCCCAGGACCAGATGGCTTCACGTCAGAATTCTACCAAACCTTTAAAGAGGAACTATTACCTGTATTACTCAACCTGTTCCAAAATATAGAAAAAAGTAGGAATACTACCCAACACATTCTATGAAACAAAAATCACCTTGATCCCCAAACCAGGAAAAAACTCAACAAGAAAAGAAAATTATAGACCAATATCACTAATGAATATTGATACAAAATGATTCAACAAGATCCTAACAAACAGAATCCAGCAACACATCAAAGAAATTATACACCAAGACCAAGTGGGTTTAATCCCAGGGTCTTAAATCTATAAATATAATTCAGCACATAAACAAATTAAAAAACAAAGACCATACGATTCTCTCAATTGATGAAGAAAAAGCTTTTGATAATATCCAACATCCCTTCATGATCAGAACACTTAAGAAAATTGGCATAGAAGGGGCATTTCTTAAACTGATAGAGGCCATCTACAGCAGACCCACAGCCAATATCATATTGAATGGAGGTAAATTGAAATAATTTCCATACAGATCAGGAGCCAGGCAAGGTTGCCCATTGTCTCCAGTGCTCTTGAACATTGTAATGGAAGTTTTAGCCATTGCAATTAAGAAAGAAAAGGAGATCAAGGGTATCCATATAAGGTCAGAAGAGATCAAACTTTCACTCTTTGCAGATGATATGATTGTATATTTGGAAAACACTAGGGATTCTACTACAAAACTCTTAGAAGTAATCAAGGAATATAGCAATGTCTCAGGTTACAAAATCAGCATTCATAAATCGGTAGCCTTTATATATACCAACAATAGGCAAGCTGAAAAAGCAGTCCAAGGACTCAATTCCATTCACAGTAGTGCCAAAAAAGATGAAATATTTGGGAGTTTATCTAAAAAAGGATGTGAAAGAGCTCTATAAAGAGAACTATGAAACTCTAAGAAAAGAAATAGCTGAAAAGGTTAACAAATGGAAAAACACACCATGCTCATGGCTGGGAAGAATCAACATTGTTAAAATGTCCATACTACCCAAAGCAATATATAATTTCAATGCAATCCCTACTAAAGCTCCATTGTCATACTTTAAAAAACTTGAATAAACAAAACTTCGTTTTATATGGAATCAGAAAAAACCCCGAATAGCCAAGACACTACTCAAAAATAAAAACAATGCAGGAGGAATCATGCTACCAGACCTCAGAGTATATTACAAATCGATAGTGATCAAAACAGCATGGCATTGGCACAAAAACAGACAAGTAGATGTCTGGAACAGAATAGAGAACCAGGGGATGAACCCAGCTACTTACCGTTATTTAATCTTTGACAAGCCAATTAAAAACATTCAGTGAAGAAAAGATTCTCTATTCAACAAATGGTGCTGGGTGAACTGGCTGGCAACCTGCAGAAGACTGAAACTGGACCCACATCTTTCACCATTAACCAAGATAGAAACTCACTGGATTAAAGATTTAAACTTAAGGCAGGAAACTATAAAAATCCTAGAGGATAGTGCAGGAAAAACCCTGAAGAAATCAGTGTAGGCGAGTATTTTATGAGGAGGACCACCCAGGCAATTGAAGCAGCTTCAAAAATACACTATTGGGACTTGATCAAACTAAAAAGATTCTGCACAGCCAAGAACACAGTAATTAAAGCAAGCAAACAGCCCTCAGAATGGCAGAACATATTTGCAGGCTATGTCTCTGACAAAGATTTAATAACCAGAATCCACAGAGAACTCAAATGCATTAGCAAGGAAAGAACAAGGGATCCCATCGCAGGCTGGGCAAGGGATATGAAGAGAATCTTCTCTGAAGAAGACAGGCGCGCGACCTTCAGACATATGAAAAAATGTTCAACATCTTTAATCATCAGAGAAATGCAAATCAAAACTAGTTTGAGATATCATCTAACTCCAGTGAGACTAGCCTATATCACAAAATTTCAAGACCAGAGATTTCGGCATGGATGTAGAGAAAAGAGAACACTTCTACACTGCTGGTGGGAATGCACACTAATACATTTCTTCTGGAAGGAAGTTTGGAGAACACTTAAAGATCTAAAAATAGACCTACCATTCAATCCTGTAATTCCTCTACTCGGCATATACCCAGAAGACCAAAAATCATGTCACAACAAAGATATTTGAACCAGAATATTTATTGCAGCCCTATTCACAGTTGCTAAGTAATGGAAAAAACCCAAGTGCCCATCGATCCACAAATGGATTAATAAATTGTGGTATATGTACACCATGGAATATTATGCAGCCTTAAAGAAAGATGGAGACTTTACCTCCTTTGTGTTTACATGGATGGAGCTGGAACATATTCTCCTTAGCAAAGTATCCCAGGAATGGAAGAAAAAGTATCCAATGTACTCAGCCCTACTATGAAACTAATTTAGGGCTTTCACATGAATGCTGTAACCTATTTGCAACCTAGGAATAGGGGGAAGGGGGAAAGGGAGGGAAGAGAGGGGGGGAGATAGGTGGAAGGAGAGGAATTGGTGAGAATACACTTGTGGTGCATCTTACAATGGTATATGTGAAACTTAGTAAATGTGGAATGTAAATGTCTTAACACAATAACTTGAAATTGCCAGGAAGGCTATGTTAACCAGTGTGATATAAACATGTCAACTGGTCTGTGAAACTAGTGTATGATGCCCCATGATCATATCAATGTACACAGCTATGACTTAATAAAAAAAAAAAAAAGAAAAGAAAAGAAAATGCCAGGAAGACTATGTTAACCAGTGTGATGAAAATACTTCAAATTGTAATAAAACCAGCACATTGTAACGCACGATTGCATTAATGTACACAGCTATGATTTAATTAAAAAACAAAAACAAAAAAAACAAATGGACAGACCAGAGAACTAGAAGATAGATCCAAATAAAGTTACATAGAATGCAACACGGAGAAACAGAGAGAAAACAAAAGAATTAAAGAAGGTTGAATATGTAGACGAGAAGTCCTAACATGTTTAAAGATGTGGAAGGAGAAAACAGACCACAGACAGTATCTGAAGAGATAATGGCTAAGAACCTTTAAGACACTAACTCTCAAAGTCAGGAACCCATTAAGTCCCTACCAAGAAAAATCAAAAGAAATCCGTATCTTGTCCAAACATAGTCAAAGTCAAGAAGCACAAATACAAAGAGAAGCTCTTAGGGACAGGGGGAAAAAAGTAAGACTACTCACAAAGAAAGAACAGGACCAACAACTGATTTCTCAACACGAACAATGGAAAAAAGAGAGTAATATTTTCATGGCACTGCCCAGAGTCCTTTGGCCAGTGATTCGAGGAGGGTGAAATAACATCTCCAAGCAAACAGAAAATGTTTATCACCAAGATATGCTCATTCAAGTGGAGCAACTGCTAAATTATTTTATATAACTTTAATATACAAAAACATAACTTTTAAGTTTTACCTCCCCTGAGTAATGAGAAAACATTGCCCAAAGGCACAGCAGAAAAGAGCCAAAGAGCACATCCTAACACTGTATTATAGTTCCAAACTTCCAAAGAAAAAGAAAACACATAAAATCTTTAAAGTTTAGAAAGTACAAAGACTGAATCTCTTTATGAAAAGTTTCAAGGAGGATTGAGGGTTTTGTCTATTTTTAGAGTTTTTGATTTAGAGTCAAAGTTAAAAGCTGCTAGAAGCATCTGCTTCAGCAGAAAAAGTTCCAATGTAATTAACTTACCAGTGAAGACATATAAAACTCTGAGGAGTACAGAGCAATGAAATGGAATAGGTGTTTCCCCGAAAGCAGTGCATCATCTGAGGGACAACGCTCTCATGAGAAGTTGAATCTCATGCATATTAGTTAAACAAACATTAAAAAAAGAGAGAGAGAGAGAGATTCGGTGCCTGAGGCTCAGCAGCTAGGGCACCAGCCACATACATACACGGGAGCTGGTGAGTTCAAACCCAGCCAGGGCCTGCCAAACAACAATGACAACTACAACCAAAAAATAGCCGGGGCACAGCGCCTATAGCTCAGCAGCTAGGGCGCCAGACACATACACGGGAGCTGGCAGGTTCGAACCCAGCCCGGACCTGCTAAACAACAATGACCAAAAAATAGCCGGGCATTGTGGTGGGTCCCTGTAGTCCCAGCTAGTTGGGAAACTGAGGCAAGAGAATCTGTCTCAAAAATAATAATAAGAAGAAGAAGAAGAAGAGTAATAGCCGAGCATTGCGGCGGTGCCTGTAGTCCCAGCTACTTGGGAGTCTGAGGCAAGAGAATTGCTTGAGCCCAAGAGTTTGAGGTTGCTGTGAGCTGTGACACTACAGCACTCTACCGAGGGCGTCATAGTAAAACTCTGTCTCAAAAAAAAATAAAAAAGAATTACATAGTCTTGATTAGAATATAACTAAGATCAGAGAGACACCTCTGATATAGTACTAAAGAAACTTAAAAAAAAATTGACTTTTTAAATAAATAATTCTATAGTTTCTTCAATTACTATAAATACTGAAACACAATTGAAATATATGGCATAAAAAATGTATTGAGTCCACCCTCACTAAATCCCTTAACTGATTCCTATTGCTCTTAGCATTAAGGCAAATTCCTAAGCACATTATCCATCCTGCACAGTACAGGACCTCTGTCTCCCACACAGTCCTCACTCTGCTCCAGCCACCAGGATCTTTCTTTTTCTTTTTTTTAGAGACAGAGTCTCACTTTGTCACCCTTGGTAGAGTTCCATGGCATCACAGCTCACAGCAACCTCCAGCTCTTGGGCTTAGGCGATTCTGTAGCCTCAGCCTCCCAAGTAGCTAGGACTACAGGCACCTGCCACAACGCCCGGCTATTTTTATTTTTTATTGTTGTTGCAGTTTGGCCGGGGCCAGGTTCGAACCTGCCACCCTTGGTATATGGGACGGGTGCCCTACTCACTGAGCCACAGGCACCGCCTGCCACCATGACCTTTTTTCAGACTCCCTGACAAATGACACTTTATCTCAGGTTACAGAGCCTGATAGTTCATATAAACTTTTCTTTCTGGCATCAAAAGTTACAAAGTTAGGGGCCTGTCAAGATTATCCCATCATCCATACTCAAGGTGCTGCTTTTACCTGATCCTACTTATCCAGATTTCCTTCATCTGAAATACTGAGATCCAAAAAGCTCTGAAAACCAAAAGTGTTCTTTGCAATTTGTTTCGGGGGCAGGAGAAGGGGAAGGGGAAGGGGAAGGGGGACTGACCTAAATGCATTTGGCAACAAAATATGACATGAAGGGATGGGCAAAACTAGCCCTCGAGATGATATCAAAGGGTAGAGAAAGGCAGGAGGGCAAATGAGATGAGGAACAGAAGCTGTTGCTACATAGGGGATTCTGCTCACGTCAGCCAACTTTTAAAGCCTATCTTCTGGTATAAGAACATGGCAGGAAATGAATGGGAACAGTCTACAGGTCTCATGGCTATCAGTAGAAGACCAGGATAATAATTGGTCTTTTTATATGTTTTATAACTGAATAAACTATAAAAGATTCACATGTTGAAATAGCATGTAGTTGTAAAAAGTAATGAACTTTGGAACATATAGCAGAGCATCTGTAAGTTGAGCACCCAAGGGGCTGTAACAAACTAATCAACACACATAAGTGGTCAACATAAGAAACTAGGCCTAGTGTACTGATACGTACACATGGTGCACATCCAGTCTAATGAATATTAGGTCAACTTAAGGGGGTGGTCAATGCAGAGAGGTGGTCAACTACAGAGGTTCTATTGTAGTAAGTAAATAAAGCAAAGGCAAATGTACCATGTGCCAAGTGGTACATATAGTACGTCATTATTTTATCTAACAAAATGGGAGACTACCAAAGAGAAAAAAAAGCTAAAAGTAAAACCAGTAACTAGTAAAGGGGAGGAAAAAGAACAGGGAAGAAAGGAAACAGAGATGGAAGGCAGAAGTCCCCAAATAGGCTCTGTTATATAGCAATGACTCTAGAATAATAAGATTTTGTTTAAATATATGAAAAATATTTTTAAAAAGTAATCCCTAGGGCCAGGTGTAGTGGCTCACACCTGTAATCTTAGCTCTACTCTAGGAGGCCAAGGTGGTTAGATCCCTTGAGCTCCGGAGTTCGAGACCAGACTGAGGAAGAGTGAGACCCCATCTCTAAAAATAGCCAGGCTTTGTGGCAGGTGTCTGTGGTCCCAGCTACTTGGGAGGCTGAGGCAAGAGAATCACTCAAGCCCAAGAGTTTGAGGTTGCTGTGAGGTGGGACACTACAACACTCTAGCCAGGTGAAACTGTCTCAAAAGAAAAAAAAAAAAAGAAAAACACAGTAATCCCTAAAACTTGAAAATAAATTTTAAATAACCCTATTTCAAATGTCTTTTGAACATTCTGACTTAAAGAACACACATCCCTAATGTAATATATTCTGAGGCCAAACAGAGACTCAAAGAAATCTTGAACATGATTCAGTGGTCTTATTGTTAGTGGTAATGTTGGTATGTTTTGAAATTATATATCTATACATAAACACACATAAAACAAAGCAAGTAATTATGTTTAGATCTTTTTTTTTTTTTTTTTTTTTGAGACAGTCTCACTATGTCACCCTCAGTAGAATGCTGTAGTATCACAGCTCATAGCAACCTCTAACTCTAAGGCTTAAGCGATTCTCTTGCCTCAGCCACCCATGTAGCTGGGACCACAGGCGCTTGCCACAACGCCCAGCTATTTTTTTGTTGCAGTTGTTATTGTTGTTTAGCAGGCCTGGGCCAGGTTCGAACCCGCCTACCTCAGTGTACATGCCTAGCACCCTAACCACTGAGCAACAGGCACCAAGCCTATGTTTAGATCATTAATAAAAAGATTTTTAGCTTAAGAAAAAAATACAAATACCAACCAAGAATATAAACATGAAACAAGGTTAAATGTTAACTGGAGTTCCTTGATCAGGGTCAAGGACTTGACAGGCAAGTTTGCTGAGGCCTGCTCTTGGCTGATGATTCAACCAGCATGTTTCCTAGGAATGTAGTCTCAACCAAGGTTGCAATGTTTGCCAAGCTTGGGGACAAAAGCCACATATTTGCCAAAACCAGGACTAATGGCTTTGCCATAGGGTCACTCAATATGCTGTGAAGTCCAGGTCATACCCAGAGAGTCTGCTGGGCTGGGGAAAACCAGAGACTAGACCAAGATGCTTGCTGGGGCTCGCACATCTCAGTGGTGTGTTGAGAGAACCACATCAGGGACTAGTCTGTGTGTTCTGCGAGGCAAGGGCAACAGGCAGCTATGTGGCTGAGGCTAAAGGCTTCTTACTGCCAGAGAAGGGAGCTATACGTAGTGAACACAGAATAGGGAAGACTAGAATAAGCCCTCCTATATTGCTTGGAATTGGTAGTAACGGTGGAAATTCATGATTTTTAACACCTAAATACAGAAATAGATATAGATGTGCACATGTATGTCCATATACTTTCTAGCTATGTCTGTTGAAAGGATTTCCAGGAACCAGAGCTCACTGAAGAAATTACTGATTCCAGGGCTGGAATAAGGAAATGCAAAATGAGGCTAAAACATCTTATGTCAGAAAATAAAGAAGTGTTCAAAACAGTCCAGGCATGGTGGCTTCTGCCTATAATCCTAACACTCTGGGAGGCCGAGGTGGGAGGACCTTGAACACAGGAGTTCAAGACCAGCCTGAGCAAGAGCAAGACACCGTCTCTACAAAAAAATAGAAAAATTAGCCAGGGACAATGGTGTACACCTATATTCCAAGCTACTTGGGAGGCTAAGACAGGAGGATCATTTGAGCCCAGGAGTTTGAGGTTGCTGGGAACTATGATAATGCCACTGCACTCTTAGCCAGGGTGATAGAGCAACTCTGTCTCAAAAAAAAAAAAAAAAAGAAAAGAAAGAAGTGTTTAAAAAATGTCAAGAGGGCACACAAGCCAGTTTGAAAAGCTCCCACTGGCTAAATTTGATGCTCCCACTGAGCATTAAAATAGTGGTAATAACAGACTATAACCTACTGACTAAGTTAGGAATCCCTGAGTACACGCTAATATCAATATACAAATGAGGTAAGTCCAAGTTTCGCGAGGAGCAGGATACTTTTATGACCGCACCACAAAACATTAATTATAAGGAAAAAAGGGTAACTGTATAGTGAAGAGGACCGAGAGACACCCGTATTAATAAAATGACCAAAGATAACATCACTGGTAATGGAACAAAGTGGCATCGTGTGCCATGGGATGGATACAATGAGAATCGCACAACATGACTTCTGTGATATTTCTGGATTGAAAGAGGCTAAAGGGAAATGACGACTAAATGCAACAGTTGTGGTCTGAATCACTTTGTTATCAAGGACATTTTTTGGACAAACAATGAATATTTGTCATTAAATATTAGTAACGAATCAATGCTTAACTTCCTACTTTTGATGGTCATATTATGGTTGTATAGGAAAGTGTCCTTGTAGGAAAAACACACTAAAGTATTCATGGGTGACACAGTATCCCGTCACCAATTATTCTTGAATAGCTCAGGGGGGGAAAGGGTCTTTGTACTATTCTTGCAACTTTTGCACAATTTTGTGAGTGTTTCCAATTACTGGCAATTAAAGAAAAATACTTAAGAACATAGTTTGCCTTTCCTGCATGAACTGTACTATAGGATTAGCAAATAGCCCTGATGAAGATGAGCTCTTCCTTACTAAAGAATTCTAGGGAAAAAAAAGTAAATGGAATGACTCAATTATGAAATCACTAAGTGAGTACTTAACTTTAATAGAAAGACTGCATTTTCAGGGCCAAATACAACCTGGGTAGCCTAAGAAAAATGCCAATCAAATGGAGCCTTTATAAAATCCTCCTAACTGGTCCAAAGGTATCCTTTATAAGCCATAAAAACCTGGGTGGCACATAGCCAATCCTCTCTAAATGGGAAAATGCTTGCCAACTCCAACTCATTTCCCCTCAAAAATCCTCTCCCCCAACCTCTCAAGCTTCATTTCTAACTACGGCTCCCTCTAATTTTTCCATCCTTCCCGCTACAACTCCCAGCTATTTTCTTAGAGATGAGGTCTCACTCTGGCACAGGCTGATCTCAAACTGGTGAGCTCAGGCAATTCCAGCCTCCCAGAGTGCTAGGATTACAGGCATGAGCCACCACATCTGGCCTTAGACACAAGTTTCTAAGAATCCAGTATTAAGATGAGTGAGACGTTAGACTAAAAAATGGAACATTATTTTATACCAGGAAAGAACGCAAAGATCATTTTATAAGGGAGAAAATCCTGGTTTGGAAGTCAAATGAGTTGCTGAGGTCACATAGGGAATCAGTAACAGGGTAGGAACTAAAAGTCAAATAATTTTTTTTTTTTTAGACAGAGTCTCACTATGTCGCCTTCCCTAGAGTACCATAGCATCACAGCTCACAGCAACCTAAACTATTGGGCTTAAGCGATTCTCTTGCCTCAGCCTCCCAGTAGCTGGGACTATAGGTGCCCGCCACAACACCCGGCTACTTTTTGTTGCAGTTGTTTACCTGGCCTGGGCCAGGTTCGATCCCACCAGCCTTGGTGTCTGTGGCTGGGGCCGTAACCACTGTGCCAAGCCTAAAAGCCAAATTTTAAGATGCTCTGCCCTATTAAGACGCTGTATCTTTCTTGACTGTGATAATTTCACAGGTGACACATGTAAAATGTCATCAACAGTACACTTTAAACATGAGGTCTTATTGTAGGTTAATTAGACCTTTTAAAGCTTTTTTAACTTCACTATATCCACTATTGTATTGTCTTCAGTTCTACTTCATAGACTTGTGAGAAATAAGCTAGTTAATACGTAGTATATTTAAAGACTTCAAGCAGTGTCTGATGTGGAATACATGTTATAGAAATGTCAGCTGCGTTATCATGAGTAGTTACCAGAATTCTGCCCTACTGACCAGCTTGGAGAAGGTAATGGAAGGAAGAGTGAACAGGCCTCTGAGTCAGAAACTCCAGACTATAATGCTGGTTCCGGGGCAACTTCTCTAAGCCTCAATTATTTGTAAAATAAATTAACTCCACAAGATAATTTCTAAAGGGCCTTTCCAAAATAACGGTTCAGAGTAAGATAAGAGTTGTAGAAGTAGAAACAGAGGGATAGATATGGGACCCTCAGGGAAGAACTGATTAAGATTTAAGAACTGGCTAAAAATGCAGAGGGATGGAAAACAAGCCAACTATAAACACAAGTTTTTGAGCTTTGGATAACCGAGGTTTATATAAAAAAAGGCGCATGTTGACCCAATAGACATATAACTTAAAAATCTGCAGAATCTCCGTAAAATGCATATTTGTGACCTGTATATTTAAAATCTCTATTTGTGAGAATATTTTAATTCTATGTCAAAATGAAATCCCTATAGAGGAGGGGCACAGCTACAACTTGGGCTTTACCTAACAAATGCAAACAATCATCTGTACCCTCATATTAATCTAAAAAAAAAAAAAATATAAAGAAAAAAATGAAATCCCTGTGGATAACTATGATTATGGATGATGACACTTAGTCCATTTAATAACACTCATTCCAAAGCATCAAATTTATGAAAAAAAAATGTATATATCAGTTACCAAGAAAAAAATATCTTGAACAACTCTTCTGATATAGAAACCCCAAAGCCCAGAGTCACAGAGCTGCCTGTAGATGTCACAGCAGAACTCACTGACAAAGCATTTTAATCTGTTTTCTCTTAGACAGTGATTCATGAGCTCTCTCTATATAGGTAGACTGTAGTATTACATCTCCTACACTACATAGAACATATTTTCATATCAGATCCCACGATAAATTGTTGTGTTCCCTGAAGTATTGTTTAGAGAATCATGGTTTCACTTAGTGTAACATGCAAAAGAATGTCTTAGATTGTGCTGAGGAACGTATTCTTCAAGATCCTGACATACTCATTCCATAGCCGTGATGGGCTTTGCAAAGTCATGCTGAATTCTGATAGGCTCCATTCCACAGCATTGTACTGATGTCACATTCCTGGACAAAAATCTAAAAATCACAGTTGTTCACGAAATCCTTTGCTAATGTATTTTATGGACTGAAAAAAATCTTGCCAACTTTTTAATGATCCTTCAAGAGCAAAAGTTCAAATATAATATCCTTCTCTGGACATTGAACAGTATTTCAGTTATAACTGACTGGTCAACATTTGGGTTAAATCCCAGGAACGAAACAGTTTTAAAATAAAATTGTTCATGAAATGTTACAGTTTAATACTATCTGAAGACCTGTTTAGACAGAGCCAAAATGGACCAATTTATGACTAGATAAAATGAAAAATGTCATTGATTAGCCTAGAAAAGCAACATAAAAAATTTAGTCACAAAGCAAAGAAAATGATATGCTGAAATAAACTGCAGAAAAGAACAGAGACCACTTGGGAAATGAGTCACCTAGAGTCATATTTTCCAGCTATCTTAGTTAACCTCTTATGTTTTGGAACATAATTTTAACTCTTAGAATTCCCTCTAAAACACAGACAGGGCTCCTGCCTTTTAAAAAGATATGTATTTCTTCTTCGTAATGATTAAGGGTTATCATTATGAAGATTAATCACTAAGATACAGTAAAGACAAGTGCATATTTACATAATATGAGATGATATGAAATAAAAGGAAAAAATGTGCTTTCCCTACAGCAATTGTGTCAAACTTGATTTCCTTAAAAATGAACAAACCTCACAATGACATCCTACTTTTTGTTCATTTATCAATTTTCCATACAAGTATAATGAAGCACAGGTAATTGTATAACATCCTCCCTCTGAAGTATAATGTAATTTTTTGTAAAATGAAAGAGTGGCTGAATCCTGATGCCATCTTCTTCTGAACGCTTTCATTGTACTCTGTTAAAATCAACATTGCTTCCCATCACAAACAATGACATGCAACTCATCTCTGGCTTTCAAAACTTCACCTGATTTCAGGAACTAGAAGCTCATCACCACTCTTCCTTTTCTCTTGTACAGTTGGTTGACAGTATGTATTTCACTTCATTTCAAAGGCATGTGATGGCATGAATGGGAGAAGACCTAGTCTACACAGTTTTCAATTATCAAAAGCAGAAAGAGGACAGCAATGTGTCTGCTAAATGGAGCATCAGGTCTCAATTTTCTCTAAGACCCACTTCGTATTTCATTTTGAAGAAAACTCCCACACCTAAGCAATAATATTATGAGAAGAATCACAGTCTCATATAAAACTGCACAGGGTCAGTTTTCTCATAACTTCTACAATATATCACTTTTTGAAAAACCTTCATTCAGAAGTTAACTCAGATTGGTTCGGCACCTATAGCTCAGTGGTTAGGACGCTGGCCACGTACACTGAGGCTGGTGGGTTCAAACCTGGCCCAGGCCTCCTAAACAAAAATGACAACTGCAACAAAAAAACAGCCGGGTATTAGAATGGACACCTGCAGTCTCAGCTACTTGGGAGGCTGAGGCAAGAGAAGTGCTTAAGCCCAAGAGTTTCAGGTTGCCATGAGCTGTGACGCCATGATTTTCTACCAATGACAACATAGTGAGACTCTGTCTCAAAAAAAAGAGAGAGAAAGAAGTTAACTCAGATAAAAATTGCTACTAAGATGGAGAGCAAATATTCCCAGATACCAGTATTGCTTCCTTCTACGATTTCTCCCCTAAGAGTTTCAAATAGTAAGGGCTCAGTAAATGTTGTCTGTTATTTTCAACAAATATGTACTAAATATTTACTGTTTTCTAGGCACTATGCTAAGAAGAAATAAGCAAAATAACTCAATCCTCAAGGAGCTCACAACCTAAAGTGCTTAGTGCCTTAGTGAAAACACGTATTTTTCAGTAAGCTAACTTTGCTCACAAAAGTCTTTTGTAATCCAAAAGCATTAAGCCAAAGACATTTTGCAGGAAAATGATAAACTGTTTTTCAGTTACTTAAGAAATATCATTGCATAGAAAAGTAAACTCCTTGCATTAACAAAATGATTATCTGCTATTTCAAGTCAAGTATAAGTCCCAGGATAGAATTTTTTTTTTTTTTTTAACATTTATTCGGCCCTCCAGAACCACAGGTTCCACATCCACAGATTCAATCAACTGTGGATCTTTGAGAAATAAAATATTTGAGAAATAAAAATATGTAAGAAATATTTGAGAAATAAAAATCAGCTTTTTAAAAAGATAAAATTAAAAATATAAATAAAAATAAATATAAAAAAATAATAATACAATTTAGCAGATATTTACATATCAATTACAATAGGTATTAACTTGTTTCCATATTACAGTGATTATCATGTTCGCCTAACATTAAATTAGGCATTATAAGCAATCTGAAGATGATTTAATGTATATTGGAGAATGTGCATAGGTCATACGCAAATACCATACCATTCTATGTAAAATTTTGGTCTTCGCTGAAGAGTAAGGGGAGTCCTAAAACCAACCCTCCATAGACACCAAGGGACAATTTTAATGTTTAATTAAGCTCAACTGTTCTAACACGCCCTTGCCTGTTCCATAGCCTTATATTACCTAAAATCCTGAAAGAATATAAACTAAGTCCTGGTATAAACAACATAAATGAATGAATTATTATACTGATTGAATAATAGAATACTTTCCTTACTTTTTCATTTTGAATTACATATGGATGTTCATTTTATCTAACATTAGCATACGCATATCTATTCCTATCCTAGAATAAAATAAAAATTGAGAAATTAGTTTCAATCACCTAGCTTAGTAATATTTATTGCTGTATAAACTACAATATTCTGGCCTAGCTCATTACTATATAGATAAATCCTTGAAGGAAACAAACCCTAGTAAAATACAAGAGCTTCCTGCAATGACATCTGCATACCGAAGAGTTATTTTATGGCCTCATGAATGTGCTACCTCCACCAGGTACTGATCACTGCTTCTGCACAGAGACACCGACCAGCACTCCCACCCCTGTGCACGCGCACACACACACACACACACACAAAAAAAAAAACCATACTCTCTCTCTTATTCCGTACTCTTGGAATGTGAAAGGAGTATGGGCTTTGGAATTAGACACAGTTAAAGTCAAATTGCATCTCTGTAACTCAGAAACTGATCAAGTCCAAGTTCACTTGTATTTATGTATTCCTTCACTACAAGAGCATTTGCTTTTGTTTTGCTTGGTAACTTTTGTGAAGAAAAGTTGTTCCAATAGCCCAGGGACACTGGAAACCAAGTATCAAGCTACCTAAGATTTTTCCTCTTTCTCAAAGAGGAGTATCTGCAGATACTCCTCTCAAAAAATAACAACATAAAATGTAAAACAGCCCCCCTTCCCATTGTCATCCTCAAGGATAAATTTTGTATCAAATGTTTTAAAAATGAAAGCTTTCTTTACATACTCAACAGGATAAATACTATCCTATTTTACATATCATGTAGCATGATTTACTTCAGTTAGTTAAGGACTTTTCTAAAAAAAACCTAATAATAATAAAGAAAATTTAATTTGTTTCCAATGAGACTTCTTAAAGAGCAAAGAAAACATTAAAATGCCTCTAAGCAATCTGTGATAAAATCATAGTGACCTACAGAGAGCAAATCACCCATTATACGTAAGTAATACATATGAAAGTGGTTGCCTTTTTAAAAACTCAAAAGATCAGGGCAGCGCCTGTGGCTCAGCAAGTAGGGCGCCGGCCCCATATACCAAGGGTGGCAGGTTTGAACCTGGCCCCGGCCAAACTGCAACAAAAATAGTTGGGCATTGTGGCAGGCACCTGAGGTCCCAGCTACTGCAACAAAAAACAGCTGGGCATTGAGGCGGACACCTGTAGTCCCAGCTACTCCGGGGGCTAAGGCAAGAGAATCGCCTAAGCCCAAGAGTTAGAGGTTGCTGTGAGCTGTGATGCCACAACACTCTACTGAGGGCAATAAAATAACACTCTGTCTCTTTAAAAGAAAAAAAAACTCAAAAGATCAAAAGAAACTCTATAATCTGATACCCTAATGATTTGTGGTATTTCTATATTTCCAGAAAAAACAAAACACTACCTGTCAAAGAATAAACTGACAGAATACAAATGTCTACATACAATAACTAAGAAAATGCCATGAAGGCTACATTGAACAGTTTGATGAGAATATTTCAGATTATATATGAAACCAGCACATTATACCCCTTGACTGCACTAATGTACACAGCTATGATTTAAGAATAATTAAAAAAAAAACTTTAAAAAAATAAATAAATAAGGGCCTAAATAATTACAAAAAAAAAAAAAAGAATAAACTGAAAAGAAACTGTCTCAGCCAAGAAATTTGAATGCAGCTACTTGCCCATATCAAAAATCTGCTACGTACCTTCATTAATACAGTTGCCAGCGAGAGCAAAAAGCTGAAGTGAGCGTTCCTCAAGCAATTGCTGGTGAATATTCACATATCTCAACGTCCACCATGGTAAGCTCTAGAAAAAAACATTATGTCAGCTAAAAATAAACGAACATTTTGGAAAACCTTTTCTTACATTAATTGAGATTAATTCCTAGAATCTTATTTTTTTACAATCATGAAAGTAAATGTGTTCCTCAATAAGGTTACCATCCACTGCTGTTTTTAATTCTACCAACATCCACTTCTATGTCTTCCACAAAATAACAACTCACCTTCATTCTCTCAAAGTCTATATATATATATTTTTGTTGTTGTTGTTGTTGTTGTTTTTTAAGCCACCGGGCTTCCTGATCCAATTGAAAACTGGTCATATCTCTCTCTCTCTCTCTTTTTTTTTCCTTTGAGATAGTCTCACTCTGTTCCCCTCAGCAAAAGTGCCATGGTATAATAGCTCACAGCAACCTCAAATTCTTGGGCTCAAATGATCCTCTTGCCTTAGCCTCCCAAGTAGCTGGGACTACAGGCACTTGCCACAACCCCCAGCTATTTCTTCTACTTTTAGTACAGACAGGGGTCTCACTCTAGCTCAGGTTGGTCTCAAACTCCTGAGTTCAAACAATCCTACTATCTCAGCCTCCCAGAGTGCTAAGATTCAGGCATGAGCGACCACAAGAACCCCTTGAAGGGTTATTTTCCCCTTGTCTGAACTTCCAGCACATTATGTGAGCTTCCCTTTGCAAACACATCCCACTGTACTTAGGCCTGCATCCCTAGGTATCAATGTTTGTCATCTATCCAACAAGAGGAGGCATCATGCCTCACTCACCTCTGTATTCTCAAAGCAAAGTATTTTGCACAATCTACACAGTAAGAAATACCTTAGATTCATATATTCCCCAAAACCAGAACAATCCCTTCCACACCTTTGTGACAGCTCTTCCTTAAACTCTTCTCCTACCGACGTGGCACACTTTGATTGCTCGCTTCTCTGAACCTTTACACTGTTCCTGGAAGTTGGCACCACATGAACCGTTTTTAAGTGTATAACTCTACCTGGATCATATATTTCTGAGGGTAGATGCTGTATTTTATACAATGTCTTGACTAATGTAAAGGCTTTTTTTCCCCTTTCGTGATGCTTTTTCTTATTTGATCAATTTGCTTAATTTTAAAAATAAAAACAAGAAACAACAAGCCAATAAAGAATGATCTACAATGAAGAATGGAAAACTCACTTCTACTGTCCCAGTGCCATCCTCCCCCAGAAAAATCCATGACAGAGGTTTATAGTATTCCAGACCTTCCTCTACGGCACATACATATATGTGTAAGCATGTGTGCAAGTTATAAGAGGTATTTTTGATAGACTCATTCTAGTATCAAATATGACCAGGTACTGAATTATCTAAATTAATTTTAAATGTTATTTGAATTAAAATTTTCCTTTTTTTAAATAGCAATATCAACCTATAGGAAATCACATCTAATTACCAAAAAGCAGTGTTTTTTGTAGAGATGGGGTGACTATGGTGCACAGGCTGGAGTATGGTAGCTTTTTACGGCATGATCATAGCACACTACAGCCTCAGACTCCCAGAGTCACACGATCCTCCACCCTCAGCCTCCCAAGTAGCTGGAACTATAGGTACACACCACTGAGAACAGCCCAGGAACATTTTTTAACTTTAACTTCTTCATTTAATTAAGGGGCTCCTTTCTAAACTGCTGCAAACCACACCAATACCACAAATGAATTTTAACTCTACAACAAAACCTTTTCTGACTACCTATGCTGTTTTCTGAGTCCATGTAAGGAAAGGCAGAGTTATCTAACAGAAAGGAAGTTTCAGATCATTTGTAATTGAATTCTGAGGTGCTGTCTCATTTTCATTTTTTTCCTATCACCATGGCCAATGAAGCCAGTCTGCACTGCTATTGGCTGCTCCTTATCTTCTGTCAGCAGTGAACAATTGAATATTCTGAGGTGCTGCCTCATTTTCATTCTTTTCCTATCACCATGGACAATGAAGCCAGTCTGCACTGTGATTGGCTGTTCCTTATCTTCCGTCACCAGTGAGAGTCAGTCTGCACTATGATTGGCTGCTCCTTATCTTCTGTCAGCAGTGAGTCAATTGAATTCTCTGAGGTGCTGCCTCATTTTCATTCTTTTCCTATCACAATGGACAACGAAGCCAGTCTGCACTGTGATTGGCTGTTTCTTATCTTCTGTCAGCAGTGAGAGTCAGTCTGCACTGTGATTGGCTGCTCCTTATCTTCTGTCAGCAGTGAGTCAGGGTTGGCAGCATACTTTTTCCTTTCCTAGACATGAGAATTTATATACATCCAGGCAAAAAGATTGCCCTTTTAAGAAAACATGACACAAAATGCTGAATTCTTAAAATCAGGTCTAGAAATTAACTCTTAGCCCCAAATCTTTATATAGGGGAAGACAATACGAAACAAATACAGAAAGCACACCCTGTTCTTCTACTAGAAAATACAGCAGGCCTTTGCTATTTGCCAGGAATTGCTTAACAGAAAATTTGAGGCAGTAATAAAAAAGCCAACTTAAAGCCATGCTTTATACAGTTTCTAGATCTTATCTCCTGATTACAGCACTTACTACAGAATGATCTGAATGAAAAGTCACCCTAGACAGGACAGCAGGGAGAAGTAGTATACTACACTCACCAGCTTGTCTTGTTTTATAAATATGAAAACTGATATTCAGAGACATTAACTAGCATAAGGCCACATAGCTATTAAATGGCTGAACCAGACAAATTCTGGTCAGCTTTCAAAACCAAGACTTTAAATAGTAGTATGTATTACTAATTCTCATCTGTATATTTTACAGATTAGGGGGTAAGGGAAAATCACCTTCTTTTATAGTTGCACAAAAATAATGTTACAATTGACATTTCTCAGGAGTCAAGCTACTTAATTAATTTGAAAGGTTAAAATTAAATTAGAGAAGTATGTGATGCTTCTTTATCTTCATTTATCAGAGAAGACTTTTTGTTTTTGCTTTTAGAGAGTCTCCCTCTGTCACCCAGACTAGAGTACAGAGGCATGATCATATCTCACTATAATCTCAAGAAACTCTCTCATCTCAGCTAGGACTACAGGCATGTGCCACCATGCCAGGCTAATTTTTTTAATTTTTTTACAGAGACAGGATCCAAGTTGGTCTCCAACTCCTGGCCGCAGGCGATCCTCCTGCCTCAGCCTCCCCAGAGTGCTGGGATTACAGGAATGAATCACCAAACCAGCCAAAGAAGAAGCTATTTTTTAATAATATAATTAACAGAATGATATACTAAAGACCCAAAGGAAAAAAACTATAATAGAATATGTTTCAATTGAAAGGCAACATTGTATTATAGACTGATGGTTGCACAGTGAGCCACTACAAAACAAGTCTTTAAGCAGAACTCAAAAGTTGGCTCGGTGCCCATAGCTCAGTGGTTAGGGCACCGGCCACATACACCAAGGATGGTGGGTTCAAGCCCAGCACAGGCTAATAACAATGACAACTGCAATCAAAAAATAGCCAGGCGTTGTGACAGGCACCTGTAGTCCCAGCTACTTGGGAGGCTGAGGCAAGAGAATCGCCTAAGCCCAAGAGTTTGAGGTTGCTATGAGCAGTAACGCCACGGCACTATATAGTGTGACTCTGTTTCAAAAAAAAAGAAGTCAAAAGTTGTTTCCTGGTGCCAAGAACTTAAGGTAATCTGCCTCTCCCACCCTATAAAGAATGACATCCAGGCTGGGCACAGTGGTACATGCATGTAATCCCAGAACTCTGGAGGGCCAAGGCAGGAAAATCCTTTGATGTCATGAATTCAAGGCCAGCCTGAGCAAGAACAAGACCCCATCTGTACAAGAAATAGAAAAATTAGCCACGGACTCAGCTTCTTGGGAGGCTAAGGCAGGAGGATTGCTTGAGCCCCCAAGAGTTTCAGGTTGCAGTGAGCTATGATGAGGCCACTGCAGTCTAACCACTCTAGCTGGGGCAACAAAACAAGACTCTGTCTCAAAAAAAAAAAAACCATGATATCATGACCTCTACAATCAGCAGACAATATATTCACTGCTTCTCCTAAGTTGTCGATAGCACTTATATTATTTTTTAAATGATGCTTAACATACTTGATGATGAAGGTTTTCAACCAATCTATTACTACAATTGTTTCACTTTCTTATTAATGATCATAGTCTCAACTAGAAAGAAAATTATGCCATTTGGCATCTTCATGCCTTGGTGATACTTTCTTTACAGCAAAGGACTAGTCAAACTATAAGACGGCTGAGCTCGGGCAGCACCTGTGGCTCAAAGAAGTAGGATGCTGGTCCCATATGCTGGAAGTGGTGGGTTCAAACCCAGCTACAGCCAAAAACCACAAAAAAAAAAAAACACTGAGCTCAAAACTTATGGAAAATATTTTTACTCAACCCACTATAACATCAGCACATTACCTATCCAACAGGAAGAAAAAAAAAAAAAAAACAACTCTATCCAAACTGACTCCTAATCCTCTGGGGTTTTTTTTTGTTTTGTTTTGCTTTCTTCCCTGAGACAGAGCCTCAAGCTGTTGCCCTGGGTAGAGTGCTATGGCATCACAGCTCCCAGCAACCTCCAACTCCTGGGCTTAAGCAATTCTCTTGCCTCAGCCTCCCAAGTAGCTGGGACTACAGGCACCCACAATGCCTGACTATTCTTTGGTTGTAGTTGTCATTGTTGTTTGGCAAGCCCAGGCCGGATTCGAACCCACCAGCTCTGGTGTATGTGGCTGGCACCTTAGCCACTTGAGCTACAGGCATCGAGCCTCCTCTGGCTCTCTTGAGAGCTGGCGATAGAGGCATCACTTCCCTTCTCCCTCTCCTTTAAAACAAATTCACGGTCTGAACTTAAAATCCTAGGAAAGGATCGGCACCTGACAGCTTTCTGGGGAAGAGAAGTCAAAGGCCGAGAGGACTTTGTGGGAGACAAGATGGCGGACTGAAGCCAGCTTTCCACAGAGGCTCCCGTCCAGAAGGAGAGTTAAGGGACGAAAATTTAGCAAGTAACCTGGTGGATTTCAGCTGCACCAAGAGAGAAGGTTGAAGAATGCACATCAACCCCTCTGAGGTGAGCTGGGACCACAAGGACGCAAACAAAAAATACAAAATCCATCTCCAAGTGAACGGGAGTGCCCCCCGCCCCCCTGAGACCGGCTCAAGAGCCCTACAAACAAACAAACGAGCAGAAATCAAAGGCCCTCCCGCTACACTCCACAGGAGAGACATTCTAAAAACTGGACTTACCTACCCTACTACAGTGCCATGGCGTTCTCCTGCCAGGCATAAAACTGTATAAAACTGTAAATATCCTTATAGGATATTTAGCCTGCAACCCTGAACTCCCAGCACTCCCCAGCATACCCCTCCACTCACACTGAGGTCTGGAGGCCTGTCCCCCAGGAGTTCAGATTCTTGGGTGATTTCTTGAGGAGTGTGGACAGTGCCCGAGCTGTGACTGGTCAGTGCTGACTCTGGGGCACGGGAGTGAGAAGAGGACAGTTGGCTAGGAGGGAACCGCTCCAGAGAGGCGGTTACCTGGGACACGGAGCCGGGGCTTGTCTTCTGGCAGTGGTGCGGCCAGGTATAAAACTGTGTGGAACTGCGTGTGCTCACTACATGCAGCTCTGGGCTCCCAGCACTCTACTCTACCCTCAGCCTAAGATCAGGAGGCCTGTCCCCCAGGAGTCCGGATTTTGGGGTGATCTCTCGAGGGGTGTGGACAGTGCATGAACTGCAGCTGGTCAGTGCTGACTCTGGGGCACGGGAGCGAGGAGAGAAAGGTTGGCATGGAGGGACCCACACCAGAGCAGCGGTTCCTGGAGGTGGATGAACAGCTGTTTTTTTTTTAACAGCAAAACGGCTCACTCCTGGATATTCTGAAGCCATACCCCCTGTCTTCCTGGGCAACCAGAGGAGGCCACCCGTGAGTAAAGGATTTCCCTAAGGCGACTCACAAACCCAGGAAGCTTCCAGGGCGGGGCCAACTCAGAGAGGTAACCAAATACAAACCTCCATCAGCAAAGACAGGACACTGGAACTCAGAACAGCTTCTCTTCTGCAGGCGAATTTAGCAGGAACAGAGACAGAATCCCGCAAAGTTGTTCTGCTCTGTTCTGTTCTGTTCTGTCAGTAGCGTCAATCAAGGGCAGGGCTGGGCCTGAGTGAACACCCCCCAACCTTCATCAAGTGCCCGAGGATGTCAGGCCTCACCTCCTCCTGCTAGATAGTGGCAGAGTGCAGAGGCCTGGCAGATTTCCTTGCGATTCAGGCAGGTGCAAAACTCTGGAGTATCTGTTCACTACAGGCAACTGCATCAGCCATCTGCAGGGATATCAGTGACTGGGTCCAACAGAGCGGCAAGGTGGGGAAGGAGGCATCAACCTTCCCAGACTGATCTATTTGCTGGGTGGCTCCTCCTGACTCCACACTGTACTGGAGCAAGCCATATCAGAGTACTCACCAGACCCCTGTGATCCAGTTCCCAAAGACCTCTTGAATTCCCCCACCCGAGACAGGTGCCGACTAAGACAAATGACAAGGACCTTTTGAACTGAACCAATAGACTGAGGACTTTTCAGGTGGTGCCCTGTGTGTGCGGTTGTAGGAAAGTTTGACTTTCCTTTTCCAATTGTTGCCAGTGGGGGGCAGGGTGACTTAATTGCTGGTTGTTCACCACACCTGAGACTTTAACCCAGAGTAAATGTTTCAGTAGGGTCGAACAGAAACCAGCTGAAAGTAAGACAGAACCAGTTAGCCCCACCACACCAGACAGGGCCCCAGTTTCTCAGGCCACAACACTGTACGGGCCCTCGACAAAGCCCCAGGGGAAAAATCAAAGGGAATAAAACACCCAGGGTGCGGAATCAGTGGAAATACTCTGGTAACATGAATAACTAGGATACATCAACCCCCCCAAAGGAAAGATACGGCAGATGTAATAGAAGATCCCATTTATAAACAACTGGCTAAGGTGTCACAAATCGAATTCAGAATTTGGATTGCAGACAAGATTAATAAAATGGAATTAGAAATTTGAGGAGAAATTCAAGTTGTCCCAAGAATTTAACGAATTTAAAGACAAAACCACCAAAGACTTAGACACACTGAAGCAAGAATTTGCAGTCCTGAAACATATGAAAAATACAGTAGAATCCCTCAGCAACAGAATGAAGCAAGCAGAAGAAAGAATTTCTGACACTGAAGATAAAGCCTTTGAATGCTCCCAAACTCTCAAAGAGGAAGAGAAATGGAGAGCAAAAATGGATCATTCTCTCAGAGAGCTCTGGGATAATTCAAAGAAGGCCAATATCCAAATAATTGGAATTCCTAAAACTGATGAAGTCACCTTGCTAAGCACAGAGGCCCTTCTGCATGAAATTATGAAAGAGAATTTTCCAGACATGCCTAGAGATTCTGAAATTACGATAGCAGACAGCTTCAGAACCCCAGCACGACCCATCCCCAATAAGACATCCCCCAGGCATATTATAATTAACTTCACTAAAGTTAATATGAAGGAGAAAATTCTCAAAGCTGTCAGGCGAAAGAAAGCCATTATGTACAAAGAGAAAAATATTACAATGACTGCAGATCTCTCTGCTGAAACTTTTCAAGTTAGAAGAGGGTGGTCATCGACTTTTAATCTCCTAAAGCAAAATAACTTTCAACGGATCTTGTATACAGCTAAACTGAGTTTCATTTATGATGGAGAAATTAAATACTTTAATGACATTCATATGTTGAAAAAATATGCCATAACCAAATCAGCTCTTCAGGATATTCTCAGACCTATCCTCCATAATGACCAACCAAATCCTAGACCACAACAGTAAATGCACTCAGAAACTTCAGATCAAACTCCAACTTCCACACTGGTGAAAGGATTAAAAATGTCCACTGAACTTTTGAAAAACTCGATACCCAAAATTTCACCAGACTTATCAATATTTCCATTAATGTGAACAGCTTAAACTGTCCTCTGAAGAGGCATAGGTTAGCTGACTGGATACAAAAACTCAGGCCAGATGTTTGTTGCATACAGGAGTCACATCTTAACTTAAAAGACAAATACAGACTCAGGGTGAAAGGAAGGTCATCCATATTTCAGGCAAATGGTAATCAGAAAAAAGCAGTGTCACAATTTTATTTACAGATACAATAGGCTTTAAACCAACAAAAGTAAAGAAGGACAAGAATGGTCACGTCATATTTGTTAAGGGTAATACTCAATATGATGAGATTTCAATTATTAATATCTATGCATCGAACCAGAAAGCACCTCAATTTATAAGAGAAACACTAACAGACATGAGCAACTTGATTTCCTCCAGCTCCATAATAGTCGGAGATTTCAACACTCCTTTGATAGTGTTGGATGAATCCTCCAACAAGAAGCTGAGGAAAGAAATATTAGATTTAAACCTAACCATCCAACATTTGGATTTAGCAGACACCTACAGAACATTTCATCCCAACAAAACTGAATACACATACTTCTCATCAGCCCACGGACCTTACTCCAAAATAGATCACATCTTAGGTCACAAGTCCAACCTCAGTAAATTTAAAGGAATAGAAATTATTCCTTGCATCTCGGAACACCATGGAATAAAACTTGAGCTGAGTAACAACAGGAATCTGCATACTCATACAAAAACATGGAAGTTAAATAACCTTATGCTGAATGATAGCTGGGTCAGAGATGAGATTAAGATGGAAATTACCAATTTTTTGGAACAAAACGACAATGAAGACATGAACTATCAGAACCTCTGGACACCACAAAGGCAGTTCTAAGAGGGAAATTTATAGCACTGCAAGCCTTCCTCAAGAGAACGGAAAGAGAGAAAGTTAACTTAATGGGACATCTCAAGCAACTGCAAAAGGAAGAACATTCCAACCCCAAACCCAGCAGAAGAAAATAAATAACCAAAATTAGAGCAGAATTAAATGAAATTGAAAACAAAAGAATAATACAACAGATCAATAAATCAAAAAGCTAGTTTTTTGAAAAGGTCAATAAAATAGATAAACCTTTGGCCAACCTACTTAGGAAAAAAGAGTAAAATCTCTAATCTCATTAATCACAAACGACAGATGAAATAACAACAGACTCCTCAGAAATCCAAAAAATCCTTAATGAATATTACAAGAAACTTTATTCTAAGAAATATGAAAATCTGAAGGAAATTGACCAATACTTGGAAGCATGTCACTTTCCAAGACTTAGCCAGAATCAAGTGGAAATGTTGAACAGGCCCATATCAAGTTTGGAAATAGTATCAACCATAGAAAACCTCCCTAAAAAGAAAAGCGTGGGGCTGGCGTGGTGGCTCACGCCTGTAGTCCCAGCGCTGTGGGAGGCCGAGGCGGGTAGATTGCCTGAGCTCAGAACTTTGAGACCAGTATGACCAGCAGTGTGAGCCAGAGTAAAACACCGTCTCTACTAACATCAAAAACAGCCGAGCATCGCCAGAGCAAGAAGAAAATGAACAACAAAAAAGAGTACTTCAAACAAAGAAGAATGTACAAGCAAGTTGAAATTAAAAAAACAGGGGGAGACAAGATGGCGGACTGAAGCCAGCTTTCCACAGAGGCTCCCATCCAGAAGGACAGTTAAAGGATGGAAATTTAGTAAGTAACCTGGAGGATTCGAGCTATACCAGGAGAGAAGGTTGGAGATCGCACATCAACTCCACTGAGGCGAGCTGAGACCACAAGGACGCAAACAAAAGGTACAAAATCCATCACCAAG